>CAOKZL010004091.1:0-49656 GCA_948472985.1 Iguana delicatissima
TGGAAAAGGCCATACTGAATGACATCACGAGGAACCACCAACCTCTCTCTCCCCTATGATATCATCTGATTTGGGCCCTTAAATCTGAGGGACTGAGATAGTTCTGATCTGGTAACCTTAATTCTAAGTTTGATCTGCTAGAGCAAACAGGATTACTTGCCTAGTCTTGTTGTCTCTTCCTTTAACTGGAACAGGGTGGTGATATCTAACATTCTTGAAGTCACCACTCGTGGTCTTGTTTTTTTTGGAAACCGAAACATTGGTCAGTTATAGGTGTCAGTGAGCACATAAAGTGCTGCTTTTTAAAGTACAGCCTTCTGCCTTAGCATTAATTTTCCTATTTATTTAAGCAGTATATTTCAGTATGAAGTATGTCTGAATAGTAATGACTGATACCAATGCATGGGCTATTTAATATTAAACATTTTTAGAAATAACACAAGTCAGAAAAGGTAATTTTTAAATGCCCATCTTGGGCAGTTTCTGTGGGATCTAAGCACTGGGGCCAATTAATATGTCTCTTTCCATAGCACAAGACCAGTCCAAATGTAGAATTTTCTTAAATACCTCCTTTGGTGCTCCCTTTAAAATTCTAGAAACTCAAATGCTAATTAAAATGGAATCCATCACAGAAATAAAGAATGTCTGGCTTTCTGATATGCTTATAAAAAACATCCCTAATGGTCAAAGAAGAGAATAAATAAAGAAAAGAATTACCGGGAGGGAAGGGAGATGGCAGGGGAAGCATGCATTCAGTTTTCCCCAATTCTGTGAAAAGAAGAAGGGAAGATGTGCTTTTGTGTCCTCTTGTAATGGAACCAGACTGAGGATTTTCAACCACATAAACAGAGAGCAAGCTAGACTTCCGCTCAGCAAAAGGCTGATTAACAAATGCATCCAATTCCTTGTGTCACAATAACAATATCTGGATGTGAGTCCCCACGAAGATAGCATTCAGGGATTGGCTGATACAAGCAGGCTTTCTCTGGTGTGGCACACAGCTGAATTCAGCATCCAAGCAAATGGTGTGGGTCCTTTGTCTCTGGCTGAGAGACCTGATGTTTTGATTGTGCAAAGATAACAATTCTGCTGCCCATGGAATCCTTGGGCCCTACGGTAAATAAAAGGTGGGCATCTCTGTTGTGGTGTGTGAAATTCACTGCCTTGTTAAAAAGGCGTCTGATTTGCTATTCTCTCTATTCAGAATGTTTTGTCCTCTGTAATGCAAATTGGCATAACATTAGAGGGCCTCCATTCTGCACTTTATATGCAAAGCACACCCGGCCACCGAAAGTATTCCACTGGGGTTTGCGTTTTGAGGCAACTTCCCTGTATCCTTCACCATTAACTTCAAAAAGATGAGTACTAGGGAAGAATTCCAGAAGGTGCAAAATCTCTCCTACAGAAGTGTACAGCATTTTTGTCCTGATCTTTTGTATATTTAGGGCACTCTGAAGCCTTGTATTTTTTTTTCTGACATAAATATTAGAATAGGGATATGACACACTGGGAGATTGAAAGGGCTTTTCCCATATGTACCAGAGCATCATAATTCTGATATATTTGTTTGTTTGTTTCCTGGAAAGTCTCCACAGATCAGCAGCCAGTGGCTTATGAACTGGCACAAGTCCAGGGACCAGCACTTTGAAAAGCATTGACATTCAGCAGGAAGAATCATGAACTTCTTTAAAGCCTTCCACACTCAAGAGAACTGAAGTACATTCAAAATTAAATGAGTATACTTCTTAGCCTGTTGCTCTCAAATCTCAAATCCAGATATTACTGGGATAGGATCATGAAAAAGAGATGTGGGGGGATGCAATTTGAAATCATTAGGTCTGCAGCAAAGGTACAAGGCAACAGGATCCTGGAGACCTCCAGTTGAGCAAATTCCTCCACAAAGACCTGAAGCCAGACTAGAATGGAGAAAATTAAGTCCATGAGCCACATACAGCATACAGCAGAGGTTCTCAGACTTTTTACTCTGTGACCCCCTTTAGTTCTACATGCAGATGTTGTACCCATCACTTGACATCATGCCTATCCTCTCTCTCTCTCTCTCTCTCTCTCTCTCCCTCTCACAGGCCCCTCGTGCCCCACTTGCCCTCCCTCTTAATGCTAAGTTCTGATGCTCTCTGCTTCCTCTCTTCACTTCCCCCTACCTGAGAAATTGCCTTATGGTCACTAGTGGGCATGTGTCTGGTGTGCCAATGACAGAACATTTAGAGAAGCTGAGTGGGAAAAGCATTTTAAAAAGGGAAGCCAATTTAGCTATATCCAAGGTTGGAGGAAGGTACAACAAAGGAAGGCACTTTGCATCACTCTTTGCAGAGACCAGTCAGTCCTCAATGGTGCACACACACACACACACACACACCACAGAGAGAAAGAGAGAGAGAGAGAGAGAGAGAAAGAATGGTTTGTTCCTTCTTTTCACATTTACTATATTGGCAGACTGACTCTTCTTGTGCCCCCCCGAGCAACTATTGTACCACCTCCTTAGGGTCCCAGCACACAGTTTGAGTACCACTTGCCTACAGATTGTTTTGAAGACCCAAAGGCCCCCTGGGCCAACACAACTAATTTGGGTCTCCAACTTTCTCCTCCCTCAAAATCACACTTAGCACTTTCTTAAGCTTCAGTGATTTTTCAGGCTTCTTCTCCCTTTTTTAGGCCTGGGTGGCATTTTTTTCTACTGTGTGGGGCAGGTGGGATGGGAATGGCCTGTCTTGACCTTTAAAAATTAGGGTGTGAAAATGACTGAATGTTTGGTGCAGTGTCCCACAGTTTCTCATCAGCAAGGCCTCAGCTGCACTGTGAAACAATTTGAGGCACTCACAGCTACCATTTTAGAGCCTGGGCTTGAGGCTTACTGGAAACTTTGACTCAGGGGTCTTTGATTCCATAAGAATGTTCAGGCCTGTTGTCTCGTCTTCTGGCATAACTTGTTCCTCAGCCTCTGGCTCTGCATCTGCATCAATGTTAGACTGTGTCATTATGACACCTTTCCGTTTCATCTCTGCTCACTCCTCCAAGTAACTTCCACTGGATGTGAGGTTTTGCCACCTAAAGGGGTATTGGCCTACCATTGTGGAAACAAATAGAATAATATGAAGTTTTAGGCCCTTTCCACACCAGGCAATTAGAATGCGGCAGTATGTGCTCTCACGGAGGTCGTCTGCACCTTGGAGCGGACTAGGAGCAGACTACTTACCAGAGATCTGCACCTCAGTCCACTCCAAAACGACCCAAAGTGGTCCTCCAGCGTGTTTTCTAAAGACTGCAAAAAACAGGTCTTTATTTTCCTGGAATGTGCCATTGCATTCCTGTTCCCTTGTGCAGATTCGCAGGCTCGCACCAATGCGAGCCTGCGATCTACGGAGGGCGGGCTTTAGGTGTGGTGAGCTTCAGCAGTTGGTCGAGACCCACGACCAACCGGAAGCCACCATTTGGAAGCTAGAAGCCGCCATTTTGGAAGCCGGAGCAGTGCGGATATACAGACCTCGCACTGCTCCGATTCGCCCTGGACCAAGGAGGAGCCCTGCGGAAGGGCTTCAGGGACAGTCCACATTGCTTTGGACCCCAGAAGAAGCGGTAGGTAATGGCACAGAGCAGTTCCCTCGCCTCGTGTGGAAAGGGCCTTAGCTTTCACATCCCTGGTATCTGCAAAACAGCCATGGCAATTTTTCAAGTCTCAAGAATGGAGGAAGAATGACAGAGAAATAGGAGAAAGTGGGACAAGACCCTGATAAATGAAGAAAAGTGACTTCTCTCCTTCTTTGTTGGCAATACGGCAGAAGCTCTAAGGGTACCACATCGGCCTAGTAAGGGTGTTTGGGGCTTCTGAGAATTGGGGAAGATACTCTATTGCACTTCTAATGATCTTGGCAAGACCCTGGTGGCTTTTGAATTAGGTATGAAACTAGACACTGTTTTCTGATTTTTCTGGGCTGCAGGTTGGTTTGTGTTTGGTTTATCGAGCCCAGTTTGGCAGTGAATCAGGATGGCGTGAGGCAAGGTAACAGCTACAAAATGCTTCTCCATATGAACTGGTATAGTTTTTTTTTCCATGCAGTGCACGATAGCCACACAACAAGATGCTATACACATTACATCCATGGCCTAGGAACCATCCCAAAATGGAAGCTGTTTCAGCTGGTCTCCATGTGGCTGCTTAACATGTAAATTGGTCCTCAGTTTCAGAGGCCCAGACAGATTTTCCTCTGACCTTTCTCTTCACTCAAGGCAGGAGCACTAAGTGCTACAGCATATGGCCCAAGAGCTTCCTGCTTGGAGATTCCAGCCCAACACTGGTTCTTCGTGCTTGACTGCACTGCCAGTGTGGAAGTTGGACATTTTGTCTGTTAAGTGACAACATCTGCAGCAATTCTCTTCACTTTGGCAAGTACAGACAATCATGCTTGATGCCAAAATAGCTGGGCAAGGTTGTGCACTGATTACAAAAACATGCGCACAATGTAATTGCAATCTCAGCAGCCTACCAAGAAGGCTTCTTGAGTACCAGATGTTTAGAAAACATGGAACGTTGTGAAAATGAATGCATGCCATGCAGAAATCAAGCCAGATTATGAAACTGAATGCTGTAATGGAAAAATCAAACCATCAATAGAGTTCAGAGTCAGTAACCTGGAAGCCTCCAGAAAACCTAATCGCAAAAACTTCCTATGGATCATGATCTATCTTTTGTTTTCCTTCAAGACATCTGTTCCCTCTCCCAGTCAGTTATATATCTACCTCAAAGAGTACCACTCTTCTTCATGAGGTTAACCAGTGGCTTGTTAAAGGTTCACAAGTTTTGAAAAGAATAATAACATCAGTAATGGGGAGGGGAACAAAGATTGTATTTGTTACTTCAGTGCATATTGTTACCACATGTTCTGTATATGTTAGCATATCTGATCATGCACATATATCCATACCAAAGCAAATTAGGTTATTTAACCCACAGTCACAGTGTACTGTGGCAATAACTGGAGCAGAAAGGTAGAGGAAACAACAGATAACCAGCACGAGATTAAAGTAAATGAACATATTACTTATTGCATAAATAAGTAGAATGTGTAATGCATACAGAATTTCAACAGGATTGTCACCTATTGGGATTATTCAATGGAGAGGTATGACAGGTGGAGGAAGAAAACTGAGAAAGAAAAGGATTTTTTTTTAGGATGAGGAAGCAGAGGTTTTATACCTAACAGGGAGATAAGAGAGTGAGGAGAGCAAGATAGAAATGTGCACAGCACAACTGGGTAGAAGATAGGGACTCGAATGTAAATGATTTGCCTACTTGTGCATAGGTACCTTTCTGAGAGCTGGGGAGAATATGACTTGCCTGAGGTCACCCAGTAGGTTTTGATGGTTGAGCAGGAATTTGATTCCTAGTCTCCAGAGTTGTAGTCCAATGCTCAAACCACTACATTATGCTATCTGTCTTTGAGCAAAATATTACCTGGGACTAACAAAGCAAAAACAAAACCCATGTTCTCTCGCTGAATGCTCAAAATTTGGTAAAGGATGCAGTGGTAAAAGAAGAACTTTTGCACAGCAGTAGGAAGCTTCATAACAAGCATCCCTCTCAAATCTAAGGAGGGATGATAAACTGACTTCTTACTCAAAAATATTACCTATTAAAATACTCCTTTGTGAGTTTTTCCAAAAGACTGAAACAGGTAGAAAGATAGAAATTTAATATGGCAGGTCCTGCTGTAAGTGTTTAAGACAAGAGTGCAGAGTAAAAAAGAAAAGTTGTATAGGTCTCTGATGTTGGTGCTTTCCTGACTAGATTTCTAGTCAGGAATCAGTAGGTTTGTCTAGATAGCTTGATTGCATTAGAAACTGGAAAGAGAGCATTGCACTCTCAAAATCCAGAGGCAACATACCACAAGAACACAGTGAATGTCACACCAGTTAGTGGAGGGTGTCTGTGAGCATAGTTGACCCTTATCTGGACACAGGATTCAGGAGCTAAAGGAAATATTCAAAATGTTTGAACTTCTTGCTGACAATATATTTTCTTTCTACATATGGCTTCAGGCAGCAAAATGTCTTGGGCAAGTCTGCATTTAAGGACCTTAACAACTGTGATAATTACAGTGAAAATACAATATAACAAGGGAGATTAACTTGCTTTCAAAATGTGGCAACATCTGCCGCATTGTAGCTGTGTGGGTCATACCTGAAAAACTTACACTTTGAGAAAATCATAGCAAATATTTCAAAAGGCTACCTGTTTAGAAGACAACAGCTCCATGCAGCATATTGTTAACAGATTTTATTATTAATGCACACATTTGGCAGAATTAAGAATGAAAGGTCTCTCTCTTCCCCCCCCAGTTCTTGAATGAAGACAAGGGGGAACAAGCTATGGGGGGAAAAACTCATCTCCTGCCACAGCCTTAACTAGCTTACAGCAGGCATGTTGTTTTTCAAGCAGCAAGCTAGCTGAAAGCTTATAACTTAATGATATATCTAGTATTTTCTGCATACTACTCACATTCTAGAAAGGAGAAGCAAAGAGGCTCTCTCAACATCATCAGTCCCATGTTGATGAGCTACCAGGGTGAAAGGGAAATTATACATACATCAGGGTAGTAGGTAAGGAGAGGTTGGGTTTATTTAAGATATTTTGGCACCTGAGCCAAAAGGTGTTTGTTGCCCATATCTTTCTGTCTAAGGAAGCCATCGAACTGGCAGTTGGATTTTTCTCAACAGTGGGAGGGATGGGACAGGCTCTGTGGTAAACACAGATCAGTTTTCCAACATTGGGGAACAGGTGGATAACTCAGGAGGAATGACTGGGGTGGGATAAAACTGTTATCCCTCAGGATCTATTTCCTCAGGCAGTTGCCTCACTCTGACTAACGGTATGGCCAAATTTGGTGGAAAATTAGTTTTATATTCCATTTGAAGTTTTTAATATTTCCTGTCCCTAATTTTAGCTAACCATGATTTACACTATGGACTACAGTAGATCAAGGATGTGGAACATTTGGCCCTCCAAACAGCCATAGCCTTGGGGCTTCCAAGAACATCTGAAAAGCCAAAATTTGTCCATGTCCCTCCTCCACCAAAAAACACAGATGAAATTCCTAAATTCCTATGCAGTGATGTCTCTAATTGAGACTGCACATTCATCCAGCTGACTGTACTTTGTCAGCTGGATGTGAGCCAGGTCTCATAGGTCTTCCTCAAAGTTAAAAATGAGATTCTGCTCATGCACAGTCAGTCAACCAGGCACTGAAAGTCAGTGTTTTGAAAGTGTTTGTGCACAGAATGGTGCTTGATTTTGTTTTTTAGCCAGTTATTCTAAATGAAATTAGTCTTGATAACTATGATCAATACAGCCAGTGTGGTGTAGAGCTTTGTGCACTGGGTACAACCCTGGAACTCCTGGAGGGTTCAATTCCCCACTTGTCCATGAAGTGACCTTGGCACCATCACATACTCTCAGCCCCAGAAAACTCTCTGATAGGTTCACATTAGGGTTGCCTAAATCAGAAATGACTTGAAATCGCACAGCAACAAGCTACAAACAGTGCAGTATCATCTCATCAGCAAGCTTCCTTTAGCTTGGGTACCTTTTTTCCTCTTTCACATGGTGGTTGCATTCGGATTTAAAAAGCAAGACAACAACAGCAACACACCATCCTTTATTTCCAGCAGTTGAGAAGGTCTATAGAACAATGGTAAAATTTCCTTGTGGAGGTATTATGGGGTGGGGGGAATGGAGCAAAGGGTGACGTTCATTTGTCCCACCACCACCTTCCTTACATACTTCCTCACTCCTACATCTGGGATCATGCATCAGATGAAGTAACATATGGTTTCTCCTGAGGACAGAAATAAAAGTGCTATAGCTGGTGACATGGTTCTGCTTGTGGCTTAGTAAAATGTACAGTTTTTCCAAAACAGAATTTTGGTTACTTCAGTGATGTGAGTTGCTTATTAAGAGGGAGGGAGGGAGGCAAAAATAAAAAAGCCCCCTGCAAAACGCCTATTTTTTGAAAGTGAAAATGACATGGCTTCATAATCTCCCACGTTCTGTTTTGCTTGATCTGGTTGCAAAAACTGCATGCGGGGAGAGGGGTTTGGAGAGCTAGTCTATTGTGCACTGATGCTTTTAAGAAAGCTGCATATTTCTCTTGCCCTTGCCTGTTCTAGAACATTAAATATTTAACACCTTATGCCAAGTCAAAATAGAATGTTAAATGGATGTAAATACACAACAAATAACACATTGCTGTAGAAGAATGGGAGAGACACCATAGAATGAAGGTAAAGCCACCAAGCATTATAGTGTTTTGTTTTGTTTTGTCACATCATATTGGAAGACAGCAACGGTGAAAAAGCACATGAAGGAATAACTAAAAAGACCCAGCAGCCGCCAGCCTTCCTTCATCCTTCTTCCTGGAGTTCAGCTGGGGTTATTTATTTATTTATTTGCCCACACACACACACTCACACTCACACACACTTATTTTCTCAAGGCGAGAGGCTCTGATGCCAAGCCTATTTACAAAAGTTCAGCTGGGGGGTCGTGGGAATTCATCTTTGTACGCAGCTGCTGGTTTTATGCTCCATTCCTTTCATGGAAACCTTCTCCTCCTGTTGTTATTATTTCTCTCTTTTCTCCACCCACCCTCCACTTGTTGTGTGTCCATGAGGTGGGAGGAGAGGAAGAGCGGGAGAGGGATGGAACGCCAGGCTAACCAGGGCCTCATAGCCTGGTGGCAGCAGCAACAACAATACCGCATAAAGGGGTCAGGAAGGAAGAATACTTTTTGCCATTTGTTAACTCGTAGGTGTCATATGTCTATGTCCTTACACCACATCCCCTTAGACATAATAACTGAGTCCTAGTTAGAAAGAGAGGTATGTTGTTCTGTTTTGCCATCTTTGCTTTTGTGGTCCAACTTCTTTAGGACTTTTTTGGCAGGTGGAAATAATGATCCACTTTTCAACTAGATTTTCTAAATATCATGAGATGAGTTGATCACTGCTTTCCATGGCCAAAAGGGATTGCCCATTCATTTTATTTCTTTGGCTTGTTGACCCATGGTAGTATGTGCCATCTCATGGAAAGCGACTCATGTGTAAAGTGTGGGTAGCTGGTAAGTCTTATTCTACATTTCTCTATCTGGTGCCACACTACACCACCCCAACCCATATATCTTCCAGAAGCATTTTAGATAGACAAAACTTTAAAAATAAGGTCTCTGTTTAGTAGTCAGTGGCACTTAGGGGAATGGATTATTGGCAAGGTGTGGCCAAGACAGGTTGTCCCCCTGACACATCTTAGACTCTCTGTGTGTTCACAATCATTCTTGTGGCCATGCCTTTGAGCCACCTGTCGACTTATGGTGACCCAGTGAATTTCATAGGGTTTGTTTAGGCAAGGAATACTCTCAGTGATGGTTTTGCCTGTTCCTTCCTCTGAAACAGAGCCTACAGCACCTGATATTCATTGGAAGTCTTCCATCCCATTACAAACGAGGGCTGACCTTGTTTAGCTTCCAAGATCAAATGGAAACTGGTGCCTTTGGGGTACTTAGCCCTGAACCCTGGAAATTCAAGGTGCATGCATTATAAACTCAACTGTTTGGGCACAGGAGGGAGAAAACCTTTCAGACATAATCCAATGGTAAAAAATAACTTATAAAATAACTAATAAATTTTTGCCATTACATGATAGCTAAAATCTGCTGCCAAAGATGACCACTGCACTCTGCCTAATAGAAGCACTGGCTCTAGTCATATGTCTGAATTTCATGTTCACTGATATATAGGCCTCTTGCTGAGTGGTCTCTGTAGTACAGTGGACAGTGCTGGTGTCAGCCTGTGGCTGGGCAATGACCATATGGTGGTACTGTACATACAACCTCTGGTTGAGTGCTTCCCAAATCAGGGCCTAGCAGTCTCTCATGTGTTTCCGAGGCTGGGAAGTGAGGCTGACAAGTGTGAACCAGGTCACAGCTGACTTAGGCCATTTCTGCACTACACTGCTATAATGCTTTTATTCCACTTTCAACATCATGTGGATTCCTGGGGGTTGCAGTTTAAGGAGGGGACCTTTAGAATTCTCAGCCAGAGAGCTCTTGGGCCTCAGTAAACTACAAACCCCAGAATTCCACAGGATGCTGAAAGTGGAATAATAGCACAATAACAGTGTATTGTGGAAATGGCCTCTGATTTGTGTAACCTATACATGATGTTTAACAGACAAACGTGGCACCTGGAAGGCCAGTAACTCACGTAAGACAAAGCACAGAGAGAAAGTGTGTCACCAAAGCACTGAACATAGCTAAATCTGCATTGCACAAAACTGGAGCCATGTATTCCATACATACTGTGACAACAAGCCCTGCCATTATCTTAGACAATGCTACTTAGGGGTACGGATTCACCTACAAGTACTTGAAGGTCTAGTGACATAAGGGTTAGATTGCATTTATTAGGATTAAGGAGGATCAGCAGAAACAGTGAGAAATGATCACTCAGTGGTGAGGTAAGATGTTATCCCCATTAAGATGAGAAGTTATAAAACATGGTACCACAAAGTGCAAGGGAGACCTCTGGAGTGATGAAGGTGTAGGAGAAGTGCTGCCTTGGGAAGCCTGGTTGTTCACTGGACAAGGAGACTCCCAGTGTCCATGAATATCTGTAGACTTAGAATACCAACTGCATTTTAGTATAATAGGAATCTTTAGTTAGTTCCATTAGAGTGTATGTTTTCTTTTCAACTCTGGATGAATATGATTTAACAGTATTTTATAACTTAGTAACTGCTCTGAAGTAATTCCTGAAGGAAGGTCCCTTCTTGTGCACAATGTCCTTTGCTAATATAAGTTAATGCTTGCTTAGAATAAAGCTTTCTTAACAAGATCTCCTGATTTCCTCTCTCTCTCTCTCTGTGCCTTTGAGCAGTATGTGTGCATATGTGTGGATAGAAACCCTATTTTCTATGGAAAGGAAAGGGGAAGTCTCTGCAGAGTTAGAGGTGGAAAAAAGGCAGTTTAAATCCCACAGTAACTTCAAGCTGAAGTCACTCAATTTTGAGGTGCTCATTAGCTGGTGGTGGCAATGGATAGAATTTGGGAATCACCCTAATACTACTCAAAAGTAGATGAAAAATAAAACTGACCATATACACTCCAGAAGTAGGCCAAACTCCATCTTAGAAATTACTTGTAAACATATTTTTTAAAAATTTATATAAGATCTTGTATTTGCTGCTCCCCACCCCTCCATCTCATAGGAAACTTAAATATAACTCTTTTGCAGAGCTTGGAAAAATAGTTTTTGAACTACAGCTCCCAAAACCCTTTAACCAGCATGAGGCATGAAAGACCAGAAAATTTGTCATTGTTTGTAATCGGGATTTGGGCCATTTCCACCCTACAGCCCCATGAGGATTCATTGAAGCTAGTCCACAACATATGTTATTGCATGACATTGTTGCAATCCTGCTCCTATTGCATCCCCAGCCATCATGATTGCATGTTATACTATTACCAGGAGGGAAAAAAACTGGTAATAGGCCCCTTCACATGACAATCGTGTTGGCTGGGGCTATGCGGGAAGGGCAGAAGCACTATCAAAGTGCTTCCCTCCTCAGTGCAGCACTGGAAGAGGTCAGCTGCACTGCAGAGGGCAATGGCACTGCCAGGATGATTCTGGGATGTTGCAGGATCCAAGTATAATGCAGAAGGAGCCTAAAGCCTAGAGAGCCCATTCACACAACTTACAGTGCTGTTATTCAACTGTAACTATCATGGTTCCATCTCATGGACTCCTGAGCTATATAGTTTCATCGGAGGTGCTGTAATGCCCTTCTTTCAGGAAGCAGACAGAGACTATGACTCAGAGGTTGAAACCATGGAACCTGCTGAACAGGAGGAGGCACTACCACCTACCCCAGCAACAGAACAGGGAGGAAAGTGTATGCAGATCTCAATGAATTTATAGCAGACAGCAGTTAATTAGGCAGCAGCTGGGTTAAGCTGTGGACCTATAAAAGCCCAGCCATTCCCCTCCAGAACTTGTGGGTGATTAACTGACTATTTCTCCTGCCGTGACTCTGAACTCTGACTTAGAATTGTATTGACTGTGCTTTGATCTATGGATGTGGCTGGGGATGTTGCTATGCTTTAGTCTGTTTTCTTACTAGATTAAAATAAAGAAACACTTTTTGGAACTGTTTGCTTGCTGCTAGCCCTTATCAGCTGGTCATTGGCTGACTGCCTGGACTGAGCATGGACAGGTGCCACAGGAGCTCTCTCGCTGAGAAGTCCAAAGGATCCTCCCTAAAATATCAATCCCAGAATACCGTGGGATGAAACCATGGCAGTTAAACTGGATTCATAGCGCTATAATTGCATTGAGAGAATTGGTGATAGGACCTAGGACAGTACTGGCAACCTTACAGGGTTATTATGAAGATTAATTGGATTATTCTTGTGATGCACTCAGATCACAAACATGCTAAAGGTGTTTACCATTACTCTTTTCTACAAACAAAAATTAAGCCAAGAAAACCTTAAAGCTAAAACCTTGTCTATCCATTCTTGTGTTTCTTTTTCCATACAGAATCAAAGAAATTTGACTTTCTATTGTCACTCAGGCATGCATTGCCAAAAGTTAGGGAAAAAAAGACACACAACAACAACGTTAGCATTGAGAGCTAGTGTGGTGTAGTGTTTTGAGAGTTGGATTATGAGTTTGAATCCCTACTCCATTATGGAAATTCACTGGTTGACCCTGGGCAATTAACACTGTCCCAGCCTCAGAGGAGAGCCAAGGCAAACCCCATCTGAACAAATCTTCAAAAGAAAACCCTGTTTGCCTTACGGTTGCCATAAGCCAGAAATGATTTGAAGGCACACAACAACAACAACAACAACAACAACAACGTTAGGATTGGCTGTTATGTCCTTGTCAGTAGGCTGGCAAATCTACTCTAGGTTTCAAACCAGAATTCAAATGAGCCATCCAGTGTTCTGAATCCTGTCCTTAAAATAGTTTAATCTCCTTGGTTTGGTCTTTTAAGGTTCAGACTAAAACTCAGAGCAGATGTACTGCCCCAGTGATGTGGAAGCCACTATCTGCCACTGGTGGATGTTCAGAGTAACATCAAACCTTTACTTTGTTAGGATATGATTTTTCAAATACTACCAATCAATTTAATGACCAATTAAGGTGCATTTTTACTCATATAAAACAATTATGTAGGTACATTAAGGTTAATGGATTGGTGATGAACACATTAAGGAATTATGGTTTAATCAATGTCCTCTCAGGTTTCATTTTTTTAAACAAAAAAGTATGCATCATGAAAAAGAACATTAGTCTTGATGCTTTGTATTTTGACTTCTGAGTATTTACAGGGTTCCTTGTCCTATAAGAACCAGGACTACCATCCCCTCCTCCTCCTCCTCCTCCTCCTCCTCGAATTAAAACAGGAGAGTGTTGAGCTTTGCCTAATTTAGCCTCATGTATATGGCATAAAATGTAACAAAACCCCAAGCTCAGGAGAGGGGACAAGTCTTTCAGAGATTTGGCAGGCTGAACTCCCAGCACAATGTGGGGTCAAGTTGTAAATTGTTCGGCAGCGTTTGTTTAGTGTAGCTTTAATGGATCAGCAGCCACTGCTATTTGGAGAAGGGTTCCTATTTGCTCAGATGGTTCTGGAAAGGGGAGCAGCGTTGTGTCCTTGGTCAGGGAAAGATATCAGTCCTTGGGCTGCTCTGTTGCCTCTGAAACAGACAGACAGAGCCAGGACATGGTGCATGCACCGCTCACCTCCAGAGCATCAAGTGAACCTGAAAGCCTCCCAACATCTGGCGGCAGCTTGCCTTTGTTTGTTTTAGGCTATCCACACACAGACGACCACCCTGGCTGTGACAGCAAAGATGGACAGGGCTTCTTCACGCATGGCTGGCAGGATGTGCTGAGTCTGTGAGCCAGCCGTTTCTTCTTCTGAGGTGAATGCAGAAGTGAGGTTGTGTGTGTGTGTGTGTGTGTTTCTCTCTATGTGTCTTTATGGGGAGGAAAGAGGGGTTAGAAATTGGTGGTGAGGCTCATGAAGACTTTTGCTTGCATTACCAAGCTGAAATAATTTTCCATGACAACCAGCCCATCACTGCCATATGACGATGCGTTGCCAAGGTTGTGAGTGACTCTCTACAGTTTGTCAGCATTTCTCTGCAGGATTCCAGAAAACCAATACACAACATGGTTTCTTAATGTGCAGACAGGCATTTAGAAGAAACCAACTCAGAAAGCAAGAAAGGAGCAATGCAAGCAGGAGACTCCTTCATTCATTGGATATATACTGTGTAGATATAATCAGGCATATGAATGGGTGCTAAAGAAATCCACACATGTATTCTCTATGTGACTCTTCTAACTGTGCAGAGCCTTGGAAACTGGAGCCTGAACAACCAACTGAGTATTACATTTAGTGAAATGAAAAGACAACAAAGGAGCAAGATGGGGGCTATTTTTTGCAAGGCAGTTAAGCATTCCTTCCTCTGCTGTGATAAAGTCAATGGTGTAGTGCTTCAGATCAATATAGGAAGTGGGGGAAATTCCTCACCACAGATCTCTCTTCTTTGCCGTTTCTGCCAAAGCAATTTGTCCCGTAAAGGGAGCAGTGCTTTTAGTGATGGATGAACAGTAGGCACCAGAGGATGTGCTGTGTGGGGAGGGGGGTAGGCAAAATTAGCATATTACCCCTCCAAATAAGAATTCTGCCCCACTAATTAAACTTTCCTTTGGTACCCAAATTTCTAGTACTGCAGTAACTTAAAAAGTTCAATTAAGCATTTAGAAAAGCTGTTACAGATCCCCCCACCCCCTCAAAAAAGATAAGGGAGGGAGGGAGGGAGGGAGGGAGGGAGGGAGGGAGGGAAAGAAAGAAAGAAAGAAAGAAAGAAAGAAAGAAAGAAAGAAAGAAAGAAAGAAAGAAAGAAAGAAAGAAAGAAAGAGCGAGCAAGCAAAGATACCAAGGGAATATGAACTCAGCAAATAGAAGGATTCTAGGTGTGAGCAATGCCTCTCTTCAAAACTAGACATTTTGGAACTGAAAGACATTTTCAATGGGGGCAGTATTATTGTTATAGGGGGGCAAAGACCTCACTCCCCACCTGTTGTAGCTATACCGCTGGCAGGCAGGCAGAGAGTGAAAAGGTAGAGTCCGTTTTTCTGCTGGTTTAGAGAGCAGGTGACTTCCCAGGGCTGAGAGGGCTGCATTAGGCACACATACACGCACACACACAAACACAGACGGGAATAGCCCTGAACGTGCTGCTGCCAGCCCAGTTACCACTTAAATGGAGCAGAAACTAAGGCAAGCTTATTAGTGTCCAAAAGGAAGATTGGAAGTAACCTGGAGTGTCTTGGGAGACAGAAAAGAAGAAGAAGAAAGAGAAAACAATGCAGGAATGCAGTTTTTGTGTGTGGTGTGTGAGAGAGAGAAAAAGAGAGAGAAAGATTTTGGTAGTTTGGGTTGTGGTTGGGTTGTGATTTCACTAGCAGTAGACACAAAGAAAGACAGGAGTCACCCAAGCCGCACATTCTATACCCTTGTAGTAGATGGTCATAAATGCAAATACTTTCACAATCACAGCAGACTTTCTCTTTTGAATCTGCCTGAGATCTGAATGTTTGTTGCTCAGTTTGAGCAGAAGGGAAAGGAGAGCTTAAGAGTCAATAATTAAGGAAGATAGCAGTTTTCTTTACTTGCTAATGAGCTCCCAGGCCTTTTTCACACCGCATTTGCCATGCAAAAGGGCCTCCGGAGCGTCGCGTGATTGCGAGGAGCACTTCAAACAACATCTTCACAATTGTCCGATGCTGCCGGGACTGGCAGGTGCCAATCGCGCACTATTTCATTTTCGGCTTGTAGCCGAAATGGTGCATGATCGCACATCGTTCCAGGGCGCCACACACACTTACTGTGTGTGCGGAGCCTCCAGAGATGCAGCCCTCGCGCTTCCTCCCCCAGCGCAGCCTGGGAAAATGCCCAACTGCGCTGCAGAAGGAACAGGCAACGCCCTCACGCTGACTGCCGGCCAGCAGGCAGCGGCTGCAGAGCCAAAGCAGCAGGGACGCAAGAGCCTCTTGCAAGAGGCTGCTCACATGATCTCCATGCCCCCGTGCCAGAAAGAGGTAAGGTGCAGAAAGGGCCCCAGTCAGAGCTTTGAATGTTACTCTGAAGAAGAATGAGTAGAATCATAGAATGGTATGTTGAAGCCATTACTAAAACAGAATGATATGCTGGGCAGTGGTAGCATGACTGAAAAAAGGGTCCTGGGTCCCGGAATACCATCCTACCTCTACACAGGCCATTTCCGCACTACACTGTTATAGTGCTATTATTCCACTTTCAACAGCCTATGGAATCCTTGGGTTTGCAGTTTAGGGAGGGGCCTTTAGAATTCTCAGCCAGAGAGCTCTTGGGCCTCAGGAAACTACAAACCCCAGAATTCCACAGGACGTTGAAAGTGGAAAAATAGGACTATAACAGGGTAGTGCAGAAATGGCATCAGTTATGAGTGGCCTCGGTATTTTCATGATATTCATTCTCTTCTAACGTAACTTTCAAACCTCTGTGCCTTTCCACTCAAGGAATGTAATTATTCATTTATTTTATTCCTGATGGAAGCAATGGATAATTTTAGCAACTGACTTCCTGACACAGGAAAATCTACAAAGGCCTTGCAGTTTTTTAAGCCTGTTTGCAACTTGGGACTCATTCTGTGCAAAATTCATCTGTGGATCTTACAGAAAGTAGAATTTTCTGTGTATTTTCTCTACACAAAATGCAAAACAAACAGGTGATAATTTGCGAAGAATAAGTCCCAAACTGTGACGATTCTCATCACTTGAGGGTTCTTCTCATCAGAGTTTCTTGACATTTGGAAAAAAATATTTTTGACTTTAAAAAAAAAAATTCAAATATTCTTTCCATCCCTAATCTACTCAGTGGGAAAGAATAGTGTTGCTGACTGATTCTGTTTAATATGCTGGCAGAAGCACTTTCTGGAGTGGGGTAGAGAGGTGGCTAGGGGCAACTGGTGAAAGCCCTCACCATCAGCAGAGAAAACTGCCATGCTCCATCCTGCTTGGAAGCCATCAGAGCATCTTCTGATGATGAAAACAGTGTTTTGTGCCACTACCACCCTTAGCTGTGTCAGTGTCCGTGCCCAAATTATTTCTGCCGCTCCTGTTCTTTCTCCCCAGCCAAGTCACTCTGCCCAATAGGGTTGTTGGAAATGTTTCCCTGATAGGTCCACAAGTCACATGTGAGTCAAGGCACCTATAATCTGAGCAGCTGAAAGCTTACCTTAAACCTTGGAAGTGTTTGTGATATATTTAAGCCACTGAAGCATACATCAAGACTTAATAGGGTTGTAATTCTTTGCTAATTTCCTTCCTGAAGGAACCAACAATGCTGGAATCCTCTTGGAAACTTACCTCTTCATAAGTGCAGGAATTAGAAGTGGGCAGTTTCATAACTTCTATATCCACTAAGAGCTGCTATGACATTACTATGTACTATATAGAAGAGCTGGCAAAGTGACTATCGCATAATGAGAGTGATACACAATGCAAATGATGTGCTTCAGTCCCCTTGTGCATCAGCACCAATTGCATCAAGCAGCTCTTGCCATTTTTCCAATAAACATCTCCTCAATTCACTAAGAGGGTTTCTTAGCACTTCTGCTACTTTGCTAAGTATGCATAAAGTTATGTTAAGTAAATGGTGATACAGGATTTGGGTGAACTATTTTAGCATTTTTCTTCACACTATGAGAAAGTTTTTGAAAACTGCACAGTTTTTGAAGACTATTCATAACTGGGCGTTTAATTTGTGCAATATTTGCACCGTGTTTTGAGGGCCGAAAGCAGAATTTTCTACATAGGAAAATAATACTACTGCACAGAAAATAATATTCCTGCACAGAAAATTGTGTTGTTTGGGATTATTCAGCACAGAATTTACATTTGCATTTTGTATGGGTATGTGTGCAGAAAACAGCCATTTCTGTGCAACAAGCCACATTTCCTGTGCAGGAAACTGCATTTTCTACACAGAAATATTATGTTTCCACACAGAAATAGTGGCTGAGATTCTGTTGAGGATTGACAGCACTGTAAACCAATTTATAATTGTGCTCTTTGGAACTGCAGTATTGTGCAAAGGTCGTGTTCCCAGAAGTAGAACGCTATTGTACCACCAGACAAGTGGAGTGAGCAGCATGGCTATTGCACAACAATGAGGAAAAGTATATCACTTTTGAGGGGAGGGATGAGCTGTCCTTGTGCACTGACAGGGCAAGGAGCAGGGCAACAGCCCCAACAATTCCACAGGCATTGGTAATCCAGAAAAGAAGGCAGTGGAATGTCATACATGCTCAGCATCTGGATGAAAACACAACACATCCCAGTTGTGTAGGAACAGGGGGTGGGGGAGCAGTTCACATGGGGTGGCAATGTTTTGGGGGCATCCTGGCCTGCAGCCATGCCCCCACATGCCCTGGCCACACCCCCATCCACCGCAGCCACCCACTCACACAGTGGCCACATCCTTCACACCATAGCCCTGCCTCCTCCCACCCCCCCACACACTTCAAGCTCTGCCACTGTCACCACCTTTCTCAGAGCCCCAATTTGTAGTGGGAGCCTTTGTTGCACAGTGGGACTTCTTCTGCATTTTCCCATTGCATATGATGTCAGTGACATAGCTCTATCATCATCAAGTTACACGCCGCAGCATTTAATGTTACCTTCAAAGAAAATGCTTTTTGCTGTGGGGAAAAAAAGTGTGAATTTTGCACAGAATAAGTTCTGAACTGCAAAGATTTTTCTTAGTCCCAGATTTTCCCTGCCAAAGTTTCCCATCACTTAAGAATGTGGTTTTGTTTTGTTTTTAGTTTTATTCCAAGTATTTTGAATATTCTTCCCATCTCTGTGATTCGGTGAATAGTACTGACTGAAACTGACCATTTTGGCTTGATCACTTGTTTGGCCTCAGTTAAATGTCTGTAAAATGGAAACAATGACATTACAAGGGGTTTTCACACGTTAAATAATGAAAGGCTATTGAAGTGCTTTGTGCCATTAAAATGCCTGGCAGCCAACTGGACATGTGGTCAGACAGGATGATATGACCTTGCCATTCAAGGACAAGAGAGGTAGAAGCTCTTAGTGAAACCTCTGGCCCCCTGTTACTGGTCATTATGGTTTGACTAATAGCATTTGTCATGCTCTTGTTTTTTACTTTCATGGGCAAGGACAGTCAGAGACATGGGTATCTCAGAGCCATACATTGAGCCCTGCTTCCTCTTTCTCTGCTTCCTGGTCTTGACTCTCTTCCACTGTTTGTTCTGTCTTCTCCTCCTCTTCCCTTTAGCCCATATGTTATCCCAAACCTTCTTTGTTTGTTTATTCAAGGCATATTCTATACCCTGTTTACAGCCTACAAAACTATAGACTGGCTAAGTTATTTAAATATTATTAACCTAATATAATCAGTAGCAACAGAGAACAAATGTCCATAAACCAGAATAAAACCAGTACATCCAATGTATTATCTAAAAAGAAGAGACAGGGTGGGGGAGTCTTCACAAATGCTGATGAGGCAGCAGGCTTCCATGTCAGAGGGCTATGAATTTTCTCTACATTTTTGTCTGATTTTTAGTTATACTTTGGATAGTCCCTAAGCCCTCCAGCATACAGAACTCTAGCCCCCAAATAGGCTGAACCCCTTGGATAATCCCTGCAAAATTTGGAGTAAAACCTAGAGTTGGTTGCCTGCCCACTGACATAAACGCCGCCGCCACCACCACTAGGAATATGACACCTACCTCAGAAACAGATATCTGAAAATGAGTTTGCAGCAAGGATCATAAAAATGAAAAGACACTGAAAAGGTTCTAGAAAATTCATAGCAGCTACTATAACACAAAGGTAATTCTTTTGACAGGAGGGGAATTCTTCCTTAAAGACATATACGTGTTTCTAAGAAGGATATCTTGGGATGTTTTCTTTTATTTCTCATTATTTTTCACCTGTCCTTTCACTCTTTTGAGATAGGATTTTATCTCAATCCTGTGAAGATGGAATAATAAATCTCTTTTTTCATTAGTGTGATTCCAGCTCCCTCTTGTGGGTATAATAAAAATAGTTCTGGATCTTTTTTCTATATGATGGGTACATGTAGTTTCTAACAAGTTCCACTTTCAGGAAGAAACATAGAAGGATGGAATTAGGCCTGCTTATAGATTGTCAAAGGGACAATCTGTGAGGAGGGGAATTACATCTCATTACTGTTTACACTGGGAAGGAAATGAGCCCTATCTAGTTTTAGACACTGTTCTTTAATGCATTCTTAGAAAACTTCAAAGAAGGGGTTCCATTTGTGTTGAGATGGTGCTGGGAGAATACTTTGGCTACTCCAACATATACAAACACATACTAGTGCAGTACAGAACGTTTAGCGTGCTAAGGTAGTGGAACCTCCTATCACAAACTCACTGAGATTAACTACTGATTTAGATGCAAAGTGTCTCGTTGGGTTGAAAAGACCCCAAACAGTACAGGACTAAATTATCTGAGAGACTGCATTCTTTTGTGTAGACCATTCTAGTCTATTTACTCTGATGGGGAGGCCCCTGTTCACCTTATTGCAAGCTAGTGAGGTTCATTTGCTTCAGGTTCATGATGCCCACTATATATTGTGATCTGACCATTACAGTTAGCAGTGATGTATTTAAGTCTTTTACTCCAAGTTTCAAGTCATTGAAGATGCCTTCAAGTCAAGTCTTAAGTCTTGAAGCCAACTTTATACCCCAATCTATATTCCAGAATTTCTGTACAGAGTTGAATAAAGTCAGTTTTAACAGTTTAAGCAGAGTCAACCCTCCACATGTGCAATTTTGCCAACTGCAGCTTCGGAAGCAGGAAATGGCATCCTCCTTAATTCCCATTTCTGAAGCTGGAGGATTTTTCAAAAGTAGGGAATAAGATCCTTCTTATTCCCCATTACTGAAGCTTCAAAAGCTTTAGAAGGAGAGATCCTTCCTCCTCAAGCCCACTGCCTAACACACTGTTCTCTGAGAAACATGCCCTATGCTTTGGGGACAAGTTTTGCCTTCTGCTTTTAGGAAAAGTTTTAGAAGCCTCCTCAAATAAGCAGCAGGGACAGGCTGCTGAGCAGACCTCAAGCCCACCTCAAGCTCATTGCCTAATCTGTTTGCTATTTCCCTCCAAGAAATGTACCCACACTTTGAGGTTGAGACAGATCATCATGTGACCAGTAGGGAAAAAGGAGATGAAAGTGTTGTTCAGAGCTGTAAGGTTTCTGAATGAACGTGTTCTGTTACTGAACCAAGGGCAGCAAGTCAGTCACTAAAAATATACAAGTCTCAAGTTGAGTCAAGTCAGTGCCTCATTTATTGCTGAGACGAATCCGAGTCAAGTCACTGAAGCGACTTAAATCCGACTTGAGTCCAAGCCAGTTGACTCGAGTCTACATCACTGCCAGTTAGGTGATCTCCCAGCACTGAGTGTGTTCATTGTCAGCTGAAGACTTCTTTACCTAGGCATTTTCCAGATCTCCTTTCTTGGCTGCTAACACTGCCAGTCACCTCTGGTTTTAATGAGTTGCTTTGTTTTCATGCCTTTGTTATTTTTATTATTTGGTTTTATTTTATTTTGGTTTTATTTTTATTTGGTTTTTATTTCATTACAGTTTTTATCTATTGTCCTTTTTTAAAAAAAGAAGAGCAATATAAAATCTTAAATCTGTACTGTAATTTGAAATGTTTGTCTGTCTGTCTATTCTTCTATATCAAGAGGGGCAAAGTGCTGCTTGTGGGCCACATGTGACCCTCGGGGTCATTTTGTGGCCCTTGGTGGCCCCAGGGATTTAAAAAAAACAGAAACACATCTGGGGGCATGAGGAGCATCTTTGCTTTGCCTTTCCATCCATTTTAGGCCCAGGGGAGATATTTAAATAACAAGAAGTGAGCATGAAGTATCTTCCAAGTCATTTCTTTTTTTACCGAAGGACTCTCTTGGGTCTAAAATGGGTGAGGGGGGATAAGGACATGGTCAAAATGCCCTCCTCCAATATCTTCCAGATGGTATTTGGGAACATTTGGGGGAAAAGTAGTTTTTTTTGAAGGGTGGTTCCAAGTGTGGTCCTCCAACAGCTCTGGGAGGGGAAGAATGTGCCATCCCTAGACTCTAACTGTTGACTACCCTTGTGCTGTACAAATCTACGTGTTTCATCATAGGATCTCCAAACTTGAGCCCTTTCCACAGCTAACTTCTGTCCTAGCAGCATCTGGTGGCAATAGCAGCAGCAGCTCTCCTGAGAGATGAGAGAGATTAAGCACTCCCCTCAGCTGTCTGCAGGAAGCAGGAAGCGTGATGGCCTCACCTCTTCCTGCTGCAGTACAGCTGGGCACTGTCCCAGGCTGTGCTGGGGCAGGAAGCACAGCCATTGAGCTTCCAGAACATCCGCAGTGAAGGTAGATGCAGGCACATGGCAGGAGGGCTGCGCTGATGGGGAAAACCTATTATTGATTTGCAGAATGATTGCCCCACCTGTTAACAAGAGAAGGACAGGTCCGAGATGTCGTTGTGCATAAACATTGTCCCAGCCCTGTCCTTCTCCTGTCCACATGGTAGGTTGGGTGCATCGTGCAGAAAGGGCCTTGGTGTGTTACCCAGTAGAACCAAACCAAAGAATATAGCAGGATTTGGGATTTAATCAGTCAACTGCTTTGAGTTCCACCCCAAAAACTTCAGATTGCTTCATGTTTTGTTCTGAATGCTCATTTATGAACTAATTTTGACCAACTTTCATGTTTATACTTAGGGTACCAGGCTTCGGTGTAAGCTTTTGGGGAGAAATTACTAGATTTTGTAATTTTTGCATGGAACTTGGTATGAAGCAAATTTTTACAGATTCTAGGTGATACCAGTCACAGTTTAATGATTTTATGATTACACTCTGTATCAAGTATGATCAAATGATAAAGTGATGCAGTGATGTTGAACAATAATTTACTTAGTGAATTTTTAAAAGTTGCATTAATAAATAATTTGAGTAAACTATCTATCCAGATGAAGTTGTATATTAATTTATCAAAACTCAGGTGAAGCCTTATTGTGAATCTCCTCCTCCTAAGGTTCAATGGAGTTTAACTATTTCCAACTTAATAACATGTCCTAAACTGCGGGGCAGAAAGAGGGTTGACTATTTTTCTTCAGAAGTATTATTTTAAAAGCAAAGTGGAGCAGGAGAAATGTACTGGTAAATGCTCATTTCACCACAAGATGGTAGCATACCATTGCATGTTAGGCAAGATTGTTTCTCATTTTCTTTTCCTGCAGCTTGCAAGACATCTCACTTATAGGTAAAATATTATAGAAACAAAAGATGCTCAGCTGTGCCCAATTGCTCTTGCCATTCATTGACTTCTTCCTTACATTTTCATTTTTTTTTCTTTACTCAGGGAAACAATTTAACGTTCAGATGAGCCAGGGTGAAATTCATGTTTCTTCTTTACAAGAGAACTAGAAGCGTACAGACGAAGAACTGGGTAGTTGGTTTGAATAAATATGTGAATGTTAGCTCTCCAGCTACTGTGTATTCCTCAGGGATGCTAGCAGTCCTTTCACACTACACAGCTATAACACTGTGATTCCACTTTAACTATGATGGCTACATCTTATGGAATCCCAAGATTTGTAGTTTCAGGAGACACTGGAGCATTTTAAGTGAGAATTCTAAAGGCCAGTTGCCAAACTGCAGCAATCCCTCCATTGCAAAGTTAAGTATACTAAGGCCTTTTCCACATGTTCCATGGAATTTGCGCTGCAACGTTTCCAGGTGTTTTTTGTGTTTTTTTTGTCCATGCTACCATGGGCATATTGTACAACGGTCTATTGCCATTTCCACACGTTCCATGGAATTCACGCAGCGGATGTGATTGGCAGCTCTTTTTTTTAAAATGGCCCCGTGCGTCATGACGTGCGTGCTCACATCATGCCCCGCAGTTCCTCCCACGATGACTCCCTCCTCCCATTCCTCCTACTAGCCGTAAAATAAACCATTTCGATTTTTTATTTTCACGCCCTATCTCGGGGGAATGGTTTTCCGCTCCATAGCTGAGTGGAGTGCAGTTTACTCCCTATCTCTGGTGGGTTCTCGCACCCATTTTCTGCTTTTATCTTTCCCTGTGAGCGATGGAGGAAGAGGTGTTTCCTGAAGTTGAACGGCCCATTTTAGCTGTATTCTGGCTTCTTGGAGTTGTGCTGGCTGAACTGGAAGGTCTATGGGCTTAAGACCACACGAGGAGGCACCGGCGATTGGCCTTTTATTGGTAATGCTGCGGAGGATTTAAGCTTTTCTGCGCCGCTGCTTGGAGGCTTCTTGCGGCGCGTTCCAACCGCTGAAGCTGTCCATGCCCACAGCCCGCCCTCCAATTACATCATGCACAAATCAGCACGGTGTGAGGGGGAAAAAACCACCTCTTCCCCGTTTTTCAAAAAGCCCGCGCGCTGACTGTTGCTGACTTAACCGGGTAGATTAAGGTGTGGAGCTTGCCAAATATGTACGAGCTAGCGCACTCGAATGTGTGGGCGATGTCTGTCAGAGCTCGCGCTAACTCATTTTATTTCTCCGGTGTGGAAAAGGCCTAAGCAGCTGATCTAGGATCTCAGCTGATATCCATAAAAATAAAAGAGTACATTTAAAAAAATGCAAAACTATGAAATTTAAAAAACATATAAAAACACTAAGCAACCCACCCACCCATCCCCGTTATGGGAGCGTTAAAAGAAGTATAAAAATAATGTAGGAGTAATAATTTTCAACTGTAGATCACTGTGTTTTGTCAAAAAAAAAAAAAGTAAAACATGAAAGCTAGATGAATTTTTTTAAAAAAAAATAGAAATAGAGGCAACCTGGAAGAATTCAACAGTCTTAGTGCTCCCAACAACCAAAACTGCTCTGGACCAGAATCCTGTTGAGGAGTTACAAATGCTTAAGCACCATAGTTATAGTGTTATGCAGTGACTTCCATCCCAGTCCCTCCAATGCTGCTCCCTTGTTGATTGGGAAACAGTTGGCTGACAGTCCCACCCCCTCCTGTAAGCAATCTCTGATCTGGCAGGCAGAAGCAGGATTCCATCCCAATTCCCTTTCATGCTAGAGATTGCTTGTATTAGTGGGGGTGAGACATCAGCCAACTGTTTCCAGATCAGCAGGGCAACAGACCCCATTGAATACAGTAGCTGCTGTCTGGTTATCACAAATTGGGAAACTTGCATGGTCCTTATGTATCCCCTAAACTAGGGGTTATGTAGGGGTCATGACTACAAAACAATTACAAAAGAATGACTCTAAGTTATGCATTAACTGCCATACAGGATTCTGGCTCCCCTTTGTACCTTTCCTACAATAGTCTGTAATAAAGGGACAGAAAACAGAGCAACTGAGGCTGATCTTAAGGACTAGGCAGATAAATATGAACAATGGCTGTTTCTGCAATAATCTGGTCCAAGGCCAAGGATGGGAATCATGCAGCCCTCCAAATGTTTCTGAAGAGCAATTCATTGTTGTTCTTGTTAACTGCCACCAAGTCAACTTCAACTTATGGTGACCCTATGGATGAGGAACCTCCAACTCAACCTATCCTCAACCACCTTGCTTAGGTCTTACAGATTCAGGGAGGTGTCTTCCTTGATTGAATCCATCCATCGGTAATTAGGTCTTCCTTTTTTTCCTACTCCTTCTACCTTACCAAGCATTATTGTCTTTTCTACTGAGTTATGTGTTCTCATGATATGGCCAAAGTACAACAGTCTTAATTTGGTCATCTTGGCTTTTGGAGAGAGTTCAAGACCCATTCATTTGCCTTTTTTCAGTAGTCTATGGTATCTGTAGAACTCTTCTCCATTACCACATTTCAAATGTATTGATTTTCTTCCTCTCAGCCTTCTTCATTGTCCAGTTTTCACAAGATATATAGAAATTGGAAACTCAATGACATAGAAAATCCTAACTTTGCTATTCAATGATATACCTTGACACTTCAAGATTGTGTCTAGTTCCTTCACAGCTGACCTTCCAGGTCCTAGTCTTCGTCTGATATTTTGACTGCAGTTTCTATTCTGATAAATGACTGAACGAAGGTATGGAAAGTCTTGAACTATTTCAGTGTCTTCATCATCTGCTTTAAGGTAAAGTACATTATCTTTGGTCATTATTTTTGTTTTCTTAATGCTCAGCTTTAAACCTGCCTTTGCACTTTCTGTCTTGACTTTCTTCAGTATCGTTTCAAGTCTTTCCTTTTTTCTGTTAGCAGTATGGTATCATCCACATATTTTAAACTGTTGATGTTCCTTCCTCCAATTTTCGTGCCTCCTTCCTCTGAGTCTAATCCTGCTTTACATATGATATGTTCAGCATGCAAGTTAAACAGATAGGGTGATAAAATGCAGCCTTGCCTGATCCACTTGCTAAGTGGAAACCATTCTCTTTCTCCATATTCTTTCCTAACAGTAGCCTCTTGTCCTGAATAAACGTTATGAATCAGGACAATAAA
This sequence comes from Iguana delicatissima, assembly GCA_948472985.1. Lineage (NCBI taxonomy): Eukaryota > Metazoa > Chordata > Lepidosauria > Squamata > Iguanidae > Iguana > Iguana delicatissima. The sequence goes on from CAOKZL010004091.1 coordinate 26,646, forward strand.
ATGTTGTTTCATATCCATTTCATTAAGAACATTCATAGTTTTTCACGGTCTATAGCAGTGGTTCTTTTCCTGGGGTCTGGGGAACCCTGGGGATCTGCAGAGCCCTTACAGAGTGTCCACAAGCCCTGCTGCTGGACACCGCCACCAGCTGTTGCAATACAGATATGGCAGTGGGAGATGTGTAAATGAGGGAGCAGTTTGGGCACACCCACCCACCCACTGCTACATCCCTGACAAAAGGTAGTCAGCAGCAGGTATGTGCATACCCCCAAACTGCTCCCTCATTTGCCTTCTGCCATGTCCCTTGATGCCATCACCCCCCACTGCTGTGTTCCTGATGAAAGGAACCCAGTGGCAGACCTGTGTGTGCACTCAAATTGTGATGCTGGAGATCAGGGTCTGAATCCCCACCCACCCTATTTACTTACTGGGTCACCTCAAACAAGTCACATTCTCTCAGAGAAAGGCAAAGGCAAGAAATCTTGCCAAGAAAACTCCCATGATAGGTCCACTTTAGGATTGCCGCAAGTCCGTTTTCAAAAGGGAGAGACATGACGGCTAGAAAGAACCTCACCCTTGTCAGTGGCACTTTGTTGTTGTGTTCTTTCAAGTCACTCCTGACTTATGGCAACAATAAGGTGAACCTATCACAGGGATTTTTTGGCAAGATTTGTTCAGAGGGGGGTTGCATTTGTCTTCCTTAGACTTGATGGCCCTTGTGGTCTCTTACAGCTCTATGATTCTCTGATTCCTCTGAGACAGAGAGAATGTGACTTGCCTAAGGTGACCCAGCAGCTGAGTGGGGATTTGAATCTTAGTCAGCAGAAACTGTTAAGAAATAAATAAATAAATAAATAAATAAATATTTGAACATTTGCATAAATATTTGAATATTTAGATCTAAATTTAGATATTTAAATCTTGAGTTAAGTCTTGGGGGACCCTGGGCATCAAATTATATTCACAAGGAATTCCAGTTAAAGAAAAGGTTAAGAATTGATCTTCACAATCAAAGGTTTTGCTATAATCTCTTTGCTATAATCTCTTTTTGCTATAATCTCTAAAGCACAGGATAATTTTCTTTTGAAATTCTTTGGTGCCTTCCATTACCCAACATATGTTTGCAATATGATTCCCAGTACCTTTACATTTCCTGCACCTAGCTTGGATATCTGCCATTTCTCACTCCATATATGATAAAAGTCTTAGCTGTAGAAGTTTGAGCATGACTTTGCTTACATGGGAAATTAATGGAAGGATCCTGTAGTTAAAGCAATCCCTGGTGTCCCCTTTCTTGGGAACTGGAATGTATATTGAGAGTTTCAAATCTATTTTGCTTTCCACATTTGTTGATAGATTTGTTACAATTAGAGTAGATTCTGTCTCTGTAGACTGAAGCAGTTCTATTAATATGCCATATTTTCCTGATGATTTTTTTTTCTTCCAAATACTCCAAGTACAACTTTCACTTCACTTTCTAAAATTGTAGGTTCATCTTCAAATGGTTCTTCCTTGAATGAATCTGTCACCTCTTTTATATAGTTCTTCAGTGTATTGTTTCCATATTCTTTTTATTTCTACTTGGCCATCTAATGTATTTCCCTGCTGATTGTAGAGCACCCCCATTCTTGGTTTAAGTTTCCTTTTGATTTCTCAGATCTTGTAGAACAGGTCTTTTCTTTCATCTTCTACTTCTCTGCATTGGTTATTATAGTATTTCTCTTTGTCAATGCACAAAAGTCACTGAACAGTTGCACTCAGGATTCTGATTCTATTTCTGTCATCTTTTAATTTTGTTTCATGTCTGTCATTAACTCCTTGAAGAGTTTCACCTGTCATCCACTGAAGCTTCTCTTTCTTTTTGGCTGCAGATAATGTCTTTTTGTTTTCATCCCTCACCATGTCCCTGGCTTCAGTTCAGAGTTTTTCTGGACCCTGCTTAATTTGGTTTAGTAGTGCAAAGGCGTTTTTTACATTGTCTCATCATAGGGTTTTCAAGGTAGAAAGCTTCAGGAGTGATTTACCATTGCCTTCTTCTGCACAGTACTAACAAGAGTTAGCTCTGGTGCCACAACCATTGTCTCTGAAAGATCTTCTGCCAGTGTCACTCCTCACTACTGCTGCTGCCCAGTAGCTGTTTCGCACATTTAGTCTGGCTCCTCAGCAAAAGTTTGTCTGACATGGGATACCTTACCAGCATCACTGCTGTCATCAACATAGCTTCTTGCTTCATAGGAAAATGATAACCCATCACTGTGTAAAGATTTTGCCATTGGTGAGTCATTCCATGTAGGGATGCAAAAACAGTGACAAATATTCTTGTCCTCAATAGGAGACTGTATTTTGTGGTATCAAGACACCCTGTGTTAAATCACAAAAATAACACTTCTTTTGTCGGTTTTTGATTGCACACATACACAAAATATGTTCTGCACAGAAAACATTGTTTTCCAGGGGAAAAACATGAAAACGCACAAAAACTTGCCCTAGTAACCTTTCTCAAAGGGGATAAAGTTTCTGATTGTCCTTTTTGTTTTGTTTTGATACAACGTGCAAGAAAGAAGTAAGTGAATATTGGCATTCCTAGTTCCATAAATGGAACAGCCCTGTTGGATTCTGCCCATCAACTATGCCAGGAAACTGTTTCAGAGTGCTTTCAGATTACTTTAATTAAAATGATTGAGAGCTTGAATGCCCATAGCGCAAACACGCCAGTTTTTTTCCAATTAATGGTGATTTATCCACAGTGCCAGCCACAATCTATAAATGGAAATGTATTTGACAGCCCTCCCTTGAGGTTGAGAAGATCAGCCCATATCCTAAGCTTTTGAGTTTTTAAAAATATTTGTTCTGTATTAATTAAGGTGGTGTGAATATGTCTGTCTGTCTGTCTGCCTGTCTGCCTGCCTGTGTTTTCTTCTAGGTACTCTGTGCCTTGCCCAGAAGAAGTCAGGCATGGACGCTTTTGAAACTCCAAGAATAGATCATATATAAATAATTTCTTCTGGATTCCTTCCAGTCACCTTGAAGCAAATGTTTTTGGCATGTGCTTCATGAGTCTTCCAAGGAATTGAGTTACCCATAAGCTGGGCTTCTCAATTCAGTGGGCATGTCTACACATGAAACAGAGATGGGCAACCTCCTCCTGTTCCTTGTGGTATTACAAGGTACAAGGAGAGTGTTGGATGACAAGGAGAAGATACAAATATAAAACAGAGCAGAACTGTTGTGGAGAATATCTTTTGCAATCAGTGGAGATAGACAGGTTTATCTGTTTTCTTCTCAAATTCTGAACTTTTTTTCAGGACCATCAACTTAGTAATTAGATTAAAGGAAAGTAAATGTGGAGCCCCTCCCCCGACTCACAGATATCATATGAAATCTGCAAATGTTAAAAAGTTGAACTTCAGATATTTAACATTTTGCCAAAGTTCTATTTTGTGCAAAATTATTTCTGTCCCCTAACACAGCCCTGGACAGTGAAAGAGTTTGAGCGCTAAAAATAATCCTGTCAGGAATTTACACTCTGTCAAGAATCTAGATTTGTAGTAGGGGCAAGGTGGACTGTTCTCAGTGGACACACCAGATGCATCTATCCTTTTTGGGAAATAATGGCCACATCAGCAGGAAAGACCTGATGTTTCTAATGGTGAATGTGGCAGAGAAGTCCCAGAAGGGAATCTATTGGACAGCAACAATAGTGGGATGCAACCATGGCAGAAAATTTCTTGAAGACAGTAGCAGAGGCACTGTGTCAGCACTGCAAAGTTTTCAAAGACTAATCACAATATAGGTCTTATTCTGCACAAAATTCACACATTATTTTATTGCACACAAAAAAGGATTTTTTTTTTTTTTTTGCACAAAAATCAACATTTACTGTATAGAAAATGCTGTTTCCTTTGTAGACAATGCTGTTGTTGGGGACTTACTCTTGGATAAGCTCTCAATCTTTTTTTCACAGAAAACAACAGGAGCATGAGGAACTCCTGGTCAGTTTTATTGCCCCCAACATCTGCTTCCTCACTATTTCTATTTATAGGGGGAAGGAGATGAACCAAAATGTCAACTGAGATTACAGCTGAGTTGTCAAGCTAATCTCTCTCTACATTCAAAGCCATTTCTGTTTCGATCTTCCTGAGCCTACTTAGAACTTCAAGGTAGCATTTTTGTTCCCGACTTCCATGAATAGACCAGAAGATTTTTAAAATAAAATAAAATATTTCTATTGTTTCTATCTACAATGAAAAGTCTTTGACTTTTGATAGCCCTCTCAGCTGCTGTTATATCCCCTTCCCATGGTAGCGTGTACATTTGGGAAATCAGAGGATGGAGAACTGGTAGGAAAAAGGTCTGACACTGATAGAAAATGCAGAAGTAGGACAAGCTAGAAATGATGGAGAATTGTTTTTAAAGCAAATTTTTGTCCGTTCCAGTGAGATGTGGAAATTTTCAGTCTACATAAAATTACATCAAGGGAGATTTCAAATGAGGGTACTCTCCTCCCATTTGCCACTGGACAACAAATAATATATGGAGAAAAAACCTTCCATGTTGTTAAAATGTGCTCTCAGGATCATAAATGGTCATTTGGAGAGAAAATGAAATGGCTCCAAGGCAGATGGCTATCTGGTTATCCTAGAGGAGAAATCTAGAGCTAGAAGTCTTTTGAAGGCACTTCTTTTTATGTCAGTATCTGAAGATTAATATTCTTAATCATTTGGCAATGGCAGAAATAATGATGTAACAACAACAGCAATAATAATAATGGCTAGTCCCTCCCACTGTGTTCCACTCATGTCTTCATACTGTGTGGAGACAGGGCTTTCTCCATTGTAGCACCTAGATGTGAAATGTCTTTCTCCTGGAAGTCTAGTTACTAGTAATGTTGACCTCCTTTTTTGACAAGTTAAAACTGAGCTCTTCACTAAAGTTTTTAGAGCCCAGGCAACTTGGTCCTAGATTTTGCCTTAATGTACATGGTTTTATTTTACTTTACATTATTTTAGATTATTTTCAATCTGTGTGAAGCAACCATCATTCCAGCTTCCATATAGATTCTCTCAAATATGGAAAATATTTTTTTCTCTCTCTTTGGCCTAAGAAACAATTAAATTGTGAGAGTGAATCATTCAGTATAAAATGGTGCTAATAATTTTGTTTTTAATTTAGTTTTCCTTTCCCTCCAGCTTATGATTAATTTTGTAAACATTTATATGTCTGTTTTTTATTGAACCATTCATTCCTGTAGGCAAAAACGAAGTCATCCTTTTTGATCTGGAAACTGGGGTGGGAGGGAATATCTCACTCAAAATCTTTGACTCATGTGCTTATTAAACATATTAATTTATAACAAAGCATAGGAAGTCATTTTGAGGCACAGTGGTCTTCTAGCAGAGATATGAGGTGATGTATTACAAGAAAGATATGTATTATTATGAGTTTTTAAGTTACTTGAGACGTATGAGGCAGAATGCTTGCTTCATTGCAGGTGCACATAAAACATTTATGTCTTGCCTGAAAGGTCAGATGAATAGTGGAGGACTCCTTAATTGCAAAGAACATTCTTTGCTCACAAAGAACTATTGCCCTTCCATAAGATCCCAATCAGATAAAGGTAGTTCTCCCTAGTATTGAGATAGAAAGAGCCCTCACCCTATCATAGAATCATAGAAATCATAGAAATGTAGAGTTGGAAGAGAGCGCACGGGCCATCCAGTCCAACCTCCTGCTGTGCAAGAACACCCTCAAAGCACTCCCGACAGATGGCCACCTAGCCTCTGCTTAAAAACCTCCAAGGAAGGAGACTGCACTATACTCCAAGGCAGCATATTCCACTGCCGGACAGCCCTGGCTGTCAGGAAGTTATTCCTGAGGTTCAGGTGGAATCCCCTTTCCTGCAGCTTGAATCCATTGCTCCTTGAATCATGCATCCATGTGCCATACTTCCGCTAGACCGTTTTGCTCATTTGAGAGGAAATGACCATCAGAAGCTGACTTAAACCCAATCAATGACTTGAATCTTTTTTATGACATAAGCTCTATAGCCTCCAGTCATGCCAGTGTTTGGGAGGGGAAGGCATTTCAGAAGGAATTAGCGTGTACCTCCTTCCACAGTGCCTCTTACTCTGGGTGTTCAAGAGCAGCTACCAGATCTTACAGGTGCAGCTCTCTGCCCGTGACCAGTGATTGGCTGAGGGTGTGCAGCCAGGTATATTCCTTGTACGTCTTAGGAAGAAGGAGAAGCAGTCTCCAATCTTGGATGACGTTGAAGGATGCTGCAAGAGACTTCTACACCATCAATCTGCTTATTGGTTCTTGGTTTGGTCTAAGTGTCCATCTAACCCATTATTATCAACTCTGTCAATAGCTTCTTGATATCTCCATTAAAGGATTTTCCCATCACCTGCTGCTTGATCCTTCTTAATCTGAGATACCAGGAATTAAATCTGGGGACTTCTGCATACAGAGTATGTGCTGTTGCATATTTTGCTTGATTTCATGCAGAAGTAACATCAACACAGGAGCTAACCATTATCCAACTATTAAGAATCAAGAGCCATGCCTCTTCAGCATAATCCAGTGTTCCTTTCTTTGTTTGTTTTTAATAAAAGAAAGAAGGAATGCTCAGAACTGACATTATAGTTTAGAGATGGGAAGATTCTTCTCTGCTCAACTTGGAATTGGGTTCTTTAGACTGATCTCCCACACCATCAGTAATAGGGATGTGGCATTCTTATTCATTCTTATTGTATTTTGCAGACTCTTGCATTCTCACTCCATCCTAGTTCCATACTGGGATGAATTTCATCTCCAGCCCCAATTCTATACAGAAATTTGTATATATGTTTTGTGAATCTTTCCACTACATTGTACAGATCTGTGCATTCATTTTTCTAATGTATACTCTAGAGGCAGTGGCAATGTAGTATGTGGGGCATACAAGCATTGGCCTCATAAAATGGAACTGCATAAGAGCACCCAAACTAGTTAGGCACTGCGAGCTCCATATGGGCTCTGCAGTCAAGTGGACAGAAGTATCCGCAGCTGGAATATGACATGCACTTATAGCAAGACAAGGATTTAGTGAGTCACAGTGAAGATTTAGTGAGGCATATTTCTGATAGTTTCCTGCTGATTAAAGATCTTATCCCAAATGTTTTAGAGCAGGGCTTTCCAAAGGGTGTACTGCGACATGTTAGTGTGCCGCCTGAAGTGTGTAGATGTGTCGCCTACAATCTTGGAAATGTATGTTATTATTTATAAATCCTATATTTTTAAAAAATATATGAAAGGTTTTCATGAGATATGTTGTGTCCCCATACATTTTGTTGTTACAATTTATGTATGCGTCTGCATCTCTTATAAGGGGTTAGTTTAACCTCTGGTTTGCTAGTAAAACTGAAATTACTATGTCGTGAAATGATGCATGTCTAAAAGGTTTGCCAACATGAAAAGTTTGGAAAGCTCTGTTTTAGAGTCTAAATTGTAGAAGCTAATCAATGATATGGATGGTTAAAACCTCAAATCAGTAGTATTTCCAAATATTTCTTTCAGGATAATTTTGAAAGACTGCTTTTTACACCAGCAAAATGAGAACACACAGCAGTTTTATCAGTGTGGGCAGAGAGAGTGGGTAGTGCTGAAAACATAGCCAGACATTTGTGCATCTCAGAGCTATGCTGTCTGGGCATGTGCCATCCACAGTGACAATGAAAACTATAAATTAAGGATTTTTTTAAAAAAAAATACAAAAGAATACTTCACAGTAGGAGGGCTTCCTTCTCTTCCTTTGCTTCCTTAATTTCCAAGCACATTAATGGAGAAAATTGTTTGAAAAAAAAATATTGACAGCATAACTGGATGACTGAAGTAAATACTGTTTAAAAAATGGTACTGAATGATCACAGGTTGCAGATGTGTTTTGTGCTTATTACATAACCCACTCACATGGCATGGCATGGTATGGCATGACATACAGTTGATCCCCATCTTGAGCTGTCAGAAATAGCATGACTATAAATCTGATTTGGAAAGCAAAGAGGTAAATTTGGAAGAAAGTTTGAATTACATTTTTTTTAAAATAGAATCATTGGCTTGCTCTGAACCATAATTAGTCTTGCCAAAGAACAGCATAACACCCAAGCTATGTAGATAGCAATATTTCCAAATGGCAATTCTAACATTTCAAGACAGGAAGGAAGAAAAATTGCACTTTGATTTTAAAAATCCCTAGAAGAAAACCTAGTGTCAGAAAAGAAGAAAAAGTCTGAAGGAAAAATTGTGGTATCATGTTCAAACAACTACTAAAGTGATTCCTTTTTTAACAGATGCAAACAGGAAAAAACACACACACACACTGTTTCTGATTTTCAGCATGGCTTGAACAGTTTAATCTGGCCATTTTCTCCTGGAGATGCCAAAGAAATTGAAATGGAAATTAACATTTTATCACTCAGACTTCTGGATTTCAGAGCAGTGCTATTTTTACCAAGATATTTTCCACAGAAAAAAATTCACCCCACTCTGGTCTAAAATATTGGAGCTGCTGAGTCTTTTTTTTAAAAAAAGTTTCTGTCTCAAGAAACACACTACCCATCCTATCTCCTTCCAAGAAAAAGGTTGCCTCCAGATTCTCTGGACTTCAGGCACCAGTATGTTCATGCCTCCTGTTACCCTGAAAATCTGGGGGTCCCAGAGGGACACCTCGATATGCTCCAAGTGTTGGGGAAACTAAGCTCAACGGAGCACAAGCAATAGCAATGCAAGAGGCAGGGTAACCTAGTGAGATCTTTTACCCAGTTTTTACGTGGTCAGGCTCAGTCTGAAATCACACAAAAAAGGTCCAATGAATGACTTTATTAAATAGTAGTAGCACTCATCAACACAAACACTCACACACACATCCAAGGGCTAAAGAGAAATAAAGAGTGGAAATAAGATAGAGGGATTGTTGAGGGATTCATAGTTTGGGTGTACTGCACCTTTTCCTCAAGTCCTTGGTCCAGAAAGCAGTGAAAGAAAAGGAACTCGGGGAAGAGACACTGAAGGAATTACACAGCTATCGGGAGGGGGAGAATGGTCAGTTGGTATGACTGGGAGGTATCCAAAGAACTAGTCAAAAATGGGACTATTTGTAGGAAAAATTTACCTTGAGGGCAAATCCTCTCCTGGGGAGAACAAAGAGGACAGCAACAAAAACAACTTCATACCAGCACCTTCTTTGATACTGGAAGATAAGGTGTTACCCAAGTATCAGGATCTTCCACTGCTTTGGGTTGCAGTGTGAATTTATGTAGATGAATTTTGCTGATAAGATTTTATTGCTTCGTGGGTTGGCACAGTTTGAGATCTTCTGTGGCTACGTGACTGGGGAGTTTACTGGCCTGACCTGGTTCTTTCGATCGTATGACCATTGTTGCCTACGTGCTCATCTGGGTGACCTCTCTGGTGGGTTAGATTAATTTTATATCAAAATTGCAGACCCCGGGACAGGGTTTATCAAGGGGGTAACACTCCCAAACCGACATCCTATGAACACCAGAAAGAAAGGGCAATGCTGGCAGAGACCAAAAGCAAGTCTTGTGGTACTTTGGATACTGCTGCAGATTTCCCATTCCTGGTGGGCAGAATTGCAACGAAGCATCCAATTGGACTAACAGGAACACGACACAGTTGTGCTTTCCTCCCTGCAGTATCCACTTGAGGATACAGATCCCTTCAGAAGATCATACAGTCCAAAGGATATAAGACTGCTTGAGAGGATCATATAATCTTCTGGGCAACCTGTTCCTTTCAAGGTCTTGCGTGGATCAGTCATCCAAAGCATTTTATCAATGATTCATTTAGAAAAACTCTATCCAATTCTTCTGTGGCATTACTGTCCTGGTAGGGCTAAAAGGCTCATGTGACAGTTGTACTTATCATCTTCATAGAATCATAGAGTTGGAAGAGACCCCAGGGGCCATCAAGTCCAACCCCTTGCCATGCAGGAACACCCATCAAAGCATTTCCAACAGATGGCCATCCGGCCTCTGCTTAAAAACCTCCAAAGAAGGAGACTCCACCACACTCCGAGGTACCAGATGCCACTGCCAGACAGCTCTGACCATCAGGAAGTTCTTCCTGAGGTTCAGGTGGAATCTCCTTTCCCACAGCTTGAATCCATTGCTCCTTGCCCTAGTCTCTGGAGCAGCGGAAAACAAGCCTGCTCCCTCCTCGACATGACATCCCTTCAAAAATTTAAACATGGCTATCACGTTCCCTCTTAACCTTCTCTTCTGCAGGCTAAACATCCCCAGCTACCTAAGCCATTCCTCATAGGGCATGGCTTCCAGACCCTTCACCATTTTGGTCGCCCTCCTCTGGACACGTTCTAGTTTGTTGATATCCTTCTTGAATTGAGATGCCCAGAACTGGACACAGTATTCCAATTGAGGTCTAACCAAAGCAGATTAGAGTGGTGTTGTAAATAAAAAGGGAATTCAGAAGACAAATAAAGAAAGAGAAATGGTCTTTTATATATTCTAGTTAAAAATAAGCATAACATATAAATTCTTAATATACAAAAGGTTAAAAGAGAACTTGAGCAGATTTGGCAAGTTAAAATACAAAATATATCAAAATACAATACCACAGTGAAGCAGGATACAACAAACTACAGGAACAGCAAATCAAGAAATGGAAGTAAAAGTCCACTAAAACAACGCTGCTCTTATAGAGCCTTTACACCTGCTGCCAATAATAGAAAGCAGGTGAAGGTCCTCTATAACACCAATTAACCCCATAATAACCAGAGTTGTAAATCTTGTCAATTCCAACAAGTGGGACCATTATTTCCCCGATCTAGACACCATACTCCTATTGATGCAATCAAGAATCTCGTTGGCTTTCTTGGCTGCCACATCACACTGCTGACTCGTGTTCAGCTTGTGATCTACCAAGACTCCTAGATCCCTTTCACATGTACTGCTATCCAGTCACACGTCCCCCATCCTATATTTGTGCATTCCATTTTTTCTGCCTAAGTGTAGGACTTTACATTTCTCTCTGTTGAAATTCATTTTGTTAGCTTTAACCCAGCAGTCCAATCTGTCAAGGTCATTTTGAAATTTGATCCTGTCCTCTGGGGTATTAGTAACCCCTCCCAATTTGGTGTCATCTGCAGATTTGATCAGCATGCCCTCCACTCCTTCATCCAAGTCATTGATGAAGATATTGAATAGCACTGGGCCCAGGACAGAACCCTGTGGCACCCCGCTAGGCACTTCTTTCTAGGATCTCCAGCCACTTCTCCTACCGAGAAGTAGAAAATTTCCCAGAAGCCCTTGGTTTCACTGCAGTTGAGAATATCCAAACATGGTCAATTCAAAAGTCAGAGTCTTTGTGTAGTAGCTACCCAAAATCAATACCACCTTTGAAATCTTCTTTCTGCATTGTTTGGCATTATTGGGTGTAAGGATATTCAAAGTGAATGCAGACATTGTATTCTAAGTGGACAGCAGAAGTGGAGTGATGTGGCCTTGGGCACAGGTGCTAGGTTGTTATGACTAGCCAGACCCAAAAGATCTTTTGCCTCATCATCAAGTGAAGGTTCCAAGGGGGAAAGTGATTGGATCACCCCACAAGGTCTGGGGTGGTAGCAAGCCCTCATAAAGGCTGGAGTTTGCCCAATGTTTCACCTTTTAAGCTTTTTCCTAACTGGTCATGGTATCTCACTGAGAGATTTATGCTTTGCTGCCCAGCATGCTACCGGTTCACTTGCTGATATCCTTACTGATTTACTGCTGTACTAATTGTGCTTTGGTATGAGGCTGGCCAAGTTATCTGAACCTCAGTGTGCTTAAAAAAACTAACAAGCACTGAGCCAAAGTAATGACCTTTCAGAACTCCTTTTTGCTCCACTGAAGTTGGCTGGTCGCAGCAAGGCAACAATTCCCTGTCAGCGCTCTGTGTAAGCTCTGAAGAGCTGTTTCACACCAACCCTGACAAGATGGTCAATGTCACAGCAGTACATGTGAACCACTCCGAAGTGTGCCGCAGGACTCACCCGGCGGTGCCATTTGTGGGGTGGAGTGTGGGTGGCAGGTAGATGGAGGCCCTTCTAGCCTCCTGTAGGCCAGAGGGGCGGGCCATTTCCAGGGAGGGAGGGCCTCATGGGGATGCCCGGATGCCCACGAAGCAGCAGCCAATCAGAGTGCACCTCCCACGCTCTGGTTGGCTGCCATGGCCCGGTGGGCAGCCGTAGTGGATTGCCTTCCCTGTGGCCACCTGGGAGGCCAGCACTCCAGGTCTGCACTGCTTCCAGGCTCCTCATTCTGCGCTGCTCCTGGGCACCTTCCCAACCATCTGGGTAATGTACTTAAGGCCAGGTCTCTTACAGGGGAGTCTGCAGCCATCGAATATGACTGTGCCTTCCACAAGCAAGCCTCGCAGAGCGAGTCCATGCGCTGGGACTTATCAATGACAAGCTCTGGCTTGTAATTGTTGGACCACACATCAAGGGCAGAACAGAGGGTAGCAAGCTTCTTCATGGGCAGGGGGAAAAGAATTTGAGATGGCTGGTGTGCTGGGAGTTCAACCAGGGCAAGTGGGGACTTGATCCGGTCTCTGCTCGGAGTTTGCTATTCCCACTTTGAAGTAGCCCTGTTCAGGGTTGCTTTCACCATTGCCTTCTTCAGCACATTTGGGGTGAGCAAGCTGGTGTGCAGCTCTAAGTTGGACACTTCCAACAGGGTATTCTTGGTTGGGGATGCCACCTTCCATGGGTCTTCTCTTGCCTTGCAGGTGAGGTACTTGAAGAATGACCAGCAGGGGCGGGGGACCACCGTGTGGCTCCAGGCATGGTACGGGAACGGCTCTTGCCTGGTCAAGACTTTGACCAGGTACCTGCAGATGAAACCCAAGGGCCCGAGCCCCCTGTTCATCCACCAGGGTCATACCGCTTTGTCTAGGTTCCAATTTGTGACCATCCTATGGGCGGCCTTTGGGCTACCTCCCACGCAGTTTGGGAGTCACTCTTTTTGGATCAGGGCTGCTACTGCGGCTTCAGAGTGGGGTTTGTCTGACAGGGACATAATAAGGGTGAGGAAATGGAAATCCAGGGCTTTTGTGGGTTACATCAGGCCTGAATTAAAATTGTGAGCTCCCCATAATGGCTTTCATCCTTGGCCCACGCTGGCTGATGGGAGGGGGCTGTTCTGGACTAACACGACTCTTTCTTGGCTGCAGCTGTTGGGTTGGGATAAGCGGTCCCCTGGGGGAGGCCCTCCTTTTTTGGAGGTCACATGGGTCTTGGATCCAGGTCAGTCGGGGCCAATGGCCTTTGGGCAAGGTTCATTGGCCCCTTGCACTTTGGAAGGGGGTGCAAGGCAGTGGCTAGCATGTCCAGCTCAGGGGGACATGCTTTGCTTGCATCTCCTGGTGACAGAGGGTTCTGGCAGTGGGATCCCTGGTAGCCATTAGTGATTCCGGCACCAAATCGGAAGCTTGGGTACATCAGTCAACAGTGGGCTGATCGACGCAAGGATCCAGACCCATGTTTTTGGCCAACCCATTGTATGCTGTAACCAATAAAGTTGTGGCCTTTGTTTCCCAATTTCGGTGTGTTGTCTTATTTTGAAGCCCCATTGCCCCTACCCATGCAACGTGGGTGATTAATCCATGAAAGCTATTGAAAGGAAGTGGTTACCTTTGGCAGAAAGGTTCTCTCAGGGATAGTTATACTTGCTACACTGAAAGTTAAAACAGAGCTGAAAGTGGTATCATACAAGTGTCTTTTCCTGTTATGTACTCAGTTTTCCTTTAATTGACCAGAGCCAACAGAGAGATAAAGGAAAACTGTGTGCATAACAATTTGCAAGTCTCTGAAGAAATACAATACCTATGAACAGTTATGATAATGAAGTGAGTCAGGTATATAAAATTGCTGTCAATGATGCTTCTCTCATCAGCACTTGAATGTAGACAGGATCTCTCTCCGATATAAGGATACGTCCAAATAGCACCTTCCTAGGCTGTTGGTTATGAATGATGAAAAATGTCTTTGAGAGAGTCAAATAGTTCACACGGTTGAGAAACCCTCTTAAGCAAGCAGTACAACCCATGCTGACCAATGTCTATGTAAAAATCACCTACCCTTTCTGTGGCTCTTCACATTATTTCCCACAGAAACTCTGCATGCAAAGAATCACGTATGCTTGCAGGTAAATTGGTTTATTCCCAACTTGCACTAATAATGGTCCACTTCTTGACTTGTTCCAGTAAGGACAAAGTTACACCCTTTTTTAATGATATAACAACCCTGTCCTTGAAGGCACCTAACAAATATGAGACAGTTCTGGGGTCTTATCAATAGCTTTCTGCTTCTCCCACTGGGTTTCCTCTTCTTTAACCCCAACTCCTTCAAGTCCTCATTGACCTACACCACATCTGACTGCCTATCAGAATTCCCTTGGCTAGTACTCAGAGCTAGCATTGAAAGGAAGTCCTTACTAGAAAAATGGAGCAAAGCCATGTTAACTATTTTCAGATACTTATGAGAATATTATAAGGCAGATAGCAAATAGTATTTCATCTTACTGACTGGTGATAGGATCTAAGAACTTAAAGAGAATTTCAGCAAGTGCATGTTCATGCTGTATTGCTGCTCGGAGGGAGCACTCCACCAACTTTCCAGAAGCCCTGTTGTTATTGTGTGCCATCAAATTGCCTTTGACCTAAGTTGCTTCACTGAAGAATGATCACTGACCTATCAAGATTGTTGGAGTACATGATGTCTTTGACTAGATGGCCTCTTTGTCCCTGTCTTGGTGTATAATTAGGTGGCTCCTGTAAATCTGGAATGCTCTACAGCAGTGGTTCTCAACCTGTGAGTTCCCAGATGTTTTTAGACTTCAGCTCCCAGAAGCCCTGAGCATTGACCATAGTGGTGGGGGCTTCTGGGAGCTGAAGTCCACAAACATCTGGGGACCCACAGGTTGAGAACCACTGCTCTATACCTACTTGCATGGATTAACTTCTAAAAGACAAAGAATAACAAACCTCAGTGTAACATGACTAGTTCAAGTAACTTCAAACAAGATTATTCCTTCTGGTATCATGGAGTATAGCTCAAGAACATGTCTTTCCCCTCTTGCTGTGGAAACATCTAGTTTGATGATAACCTTCTGGTTACAGAAAGAAGTTTGGAGTTCAGTGTCCTTTGGATCAAACCAGGTGAGAGCTGGAGGAATGGATAGCAAAATAAGGTTTTCTAAATATATGTTAGTGCCTAAAAAATATCTATCCACTTAGGCTATTTTGAAAACTAGATATTGTACCCTGTTTTATTATCTGCAGTTCTCTTCAAGATGTTGTTGCTGGCACTGGTATTAGGGTGCAAAGTTGAAGATGCATTGTCCTTCTTCGTGTACATCCAAAATCAACACCAAAGATGTCAGATTCACATAAACTCCTTTGAAGGGCGAGGTTTCTTTTAAAATAATCAGGATTGGACTTCAGCTTCCATCACATCTAGTCATCTTGCCCCATCAGTGATGGGGCATGATAGGATTTGGAATCTAACATCAACTGAAAGAGGCCAGGTTCCCCAATACCCCTGTTTTGAGCCCTAGCTTAAAAGACTCCTTTACTAGCCATTACTATTACTACTACTAAGCTGGTAATTCTACGTACAACTAAGCCTGCACCTGGAGAAGGAACGAAGACTGGGGCTAGGCTCTATCGCTGCTGTCCAGGATCCCAGCAGCCCTGCATACAGCCAGACCCCAGGAAGCCTGGGAAGGGACGTAATACTAACATGCATTTTATATTACTCTTATTATTCTCTCTGTATATGATATTTGTAAGCAATGCTCAAGGGGTTGAAGAGATAGCATCCCCACGTTTGGCTGATAACTATTGGTTACACCTAGCTAATATAACCAGGTAGATCATTTCTGTTTGCTACAGGGAGTTCCTGCCAATAGACTCATTAATTCATGTCTGATACCGGTGTGTAGGCAGCCAAGCCAAATCCAGGATAGTACCCACTACCAGAGTTCGATCTTTAGCCACTTAGATATGTCGTATGCTCGCAGCGCAGATTGGGGGGTCACTTCAAATTCTCTACCCCTAACTGAGTTCACTTTACGAACTCCTATAGTAGCAGGAGCCAATGCTATCTGTGCGCGCATGATAAATTGTTGGAGTAAGAATAGCCAACGCAAGGTTGCTCCTGGACCTCCGATTCCTTGCAAGGAGATCCAAAATATATATTATTACCAAGGTCATGTTCTTTTACCTCATGGCTGGTTCTGCCGAGACATGCCTGTGATCTTTGCCTGTGATCTTTGTGTATGCTGTGAACTTTGTCTATAAAAGAGCTGTGAAACTTGAATTCAGGGCTTTTGGTCTTTTGGAGACATCCAGCTAAAAGCCCGCACATAATAAATTACTCTTTTTCTTGCTCTGTGGTCTCTGTGTTCTCTGGGCTCCTGCAACACTACTACTACTACTATTACTACTACTACTATTATTATTACCGAACCCTCCCAAGGCTCAACGTAGTGTAAAAGTGCCCAACATTAGAGTGTAGGATTTTGTGAAAAGAAATGGAAATTAAAGTCCTCCCAGTACCAAGACCAGTATGACTCATTCCATACTGACTCTGTACTCCATACTCATCCGCAGGTACCATATGTCAGTAAGATAGAAGCAGGCAATGTTTGTTTGTTTAGAGTATTTATAAGCCACCCTTAAACCACAGAGGTTCCCTGAGGGGCTTACAATTTGTTAATATAACAGTTCCCTGCCCTTAGGGTTACAATCCATGATACACACAGAAAGAGGAATAGTTGGGTAAGACTTAAGGCTGAATGTTCTCCTTCCCCCTCAGAGTCCAGAATGATGGCAGCTGGAGTGAAATGTGGGCTTCTCATGAGTCCCTGGAGCCTGGGCAAGATGAGTCTGTGCTTGGTTATTCTTCTCACCCTCTCAGACCAAAGCAATGACAGATAAAATCCAGAGGAAGGGGCTGGTTTTTGTCATTGTTGTTTTCTGAAAATTGAAAATGGCACAGAAATGTCATTGTTTCCCACTCAGAACAGAAATAGCCTGGATCTCAGGGAAAGTTAATTTTTCTATTGCTAATGGAGGTGAAATTTTATTTTCTGGATTTTATGACTCTTTGTCTCCCAGGGCCCATGTGGCCAAAGATAGGAGTGACTTTTTCCCTGCATTGATATCCCTCCAGACCATCTTAATTGACAACAACAACAACAACAACAACAACAACATCTTGATAAAATATAGGCCTGTGTCTCTAACATAATTTTCCCCTTCACCTATATGATTTTTAATACTTTTTATCTGATGAAGAAGCCAGTGGAGCTTTGAAAGCTTGCATGATGCATTTTGTGTATGTTTGGTTGGCCCTATAAAGGTATCTCTGTTTTGTAGATTTTGAATGTCGCTTTATTTTGCTGTATAGCCAACAAAACTACCCTTGAATATTGTTCCTATAATACACACTCATTCCCACTACTGTCCTAGTTCATGAGTTTTGCAAATAGTCGTGGTACTTTAGGTGTCTGCAAAATCTCTTTGACCAAAACTGCAAGTGGGACAAAATAAATAACTGCGTACACTGCTGGAAATGATCTATTGCTTTACCTTCTTTTGAAAACAAATATATTCACTCTCCAGCCCAAGAGCCATAAATAAATGTGCAAGCACTTTTTCTTCCACATTGATTTGTGTACCATTTTGTCCACTGAAATATCAGCTCCTAAGAAAACATTACAATTTTGAAAAACCCAACAAATGGGAATTTTAAAAAGCAGATATGCTTGAGGTAAGCTCTGTGTGACACCGAATGTAACCAAATGCAAGGTTCCAAAGTAAATGAGAAGATATTTTAAAAATAACACTAGAGAAAGGACAGGAAATCTTCATAGCTTTTGTTAGAAAAGATCCCCACTGCTGCACAAGGTAACCTGAGGCACATTCCCTAAATGACTGGATGTCCTAATGTTAATAATCTCCTCATATTACTGCTTAATGACTTTGCTGTTTCTCTGTGTTTAGAGGTACAGTCCTCAGGCAGAGCCAACAAAAACTAAGTGAAAATAACCTTTTGTTCATCTCTTTCTTTCCTTAACCTTCATCATCCATTTGGAGATCATTCCAGGAGGTAAGAATCCTAATGTTCCCGGAACTCTCATTGGTTTCTTGTGTAACATTACCTTTTGTCCAGATGACCTGGAATTAAATATCTTTCTTTCTTTAGAAATTAAGCAATGAATTAAGCAATGAATTTAGAATTAAGCAATGAATAAGTTTCATATCGTTTATAAAGATACGAGACAGCAACGTCCACCACATTTGGCATCATAAATGTAGACCACCCTTTGTGTGAGCAATAAGTAAAGAGGGACAGAACCACCTAGTTTTGCTCTGGAAAAGATCTGTGAGGCCAGATGCCAATTGAGTATTTTCTTAACTTGATATCATCCCCTTTTGGAATACATTTTAGATTACAGAACTTCACTTTAAATCAGCTGGAATTATTCCCAATTAGAGATGTGGGACTGAGACTGAGAGAGTGGGTTATTTGACTAAGGCCATTTCCACACGGGCATATTGCCCATGCTAGAGCGACCTCTCTTGGAGGTCTTCTTCACTGGGGGGTGCGCTAGAGCAGTTAAAAAAAGTGAGGTTCTAGACCTCAAACTGCTCTAGCGCAGCTGCGGGGATGACGCTGTGAGTTTTATAAAAACTACCTTCACAAGTGGTTTTTATAAAACTCACCTGCACTGCCCCGTAGCAGCCCCCGGTGAAGAACTGCAGAGATGCGGTAGCACGTCCCTGCAGATCTGCCTGGGGGCGGGCTTCTGGCTGGCACACTGTCCTGATTGACGGAGTGCTGCTGGAAGCCGCCGGCCGCCATTTTGGGCGCCGCCAAACGCCGCCGAGCACCGCCGAAATTCGGCTGCGTTTAGAACGGTGGATCCACACTCTCTGCAGGGACGGAGCAACCCACTTGCGGGTGAGCTCTGCCCCTGCGTGCGCAGCCCCGTTTCGCCCCCCCCGTGAGGAAAGGGCCTAAGGCCCTTAGACAGTGCCATTCCAGCATGGAGATGAGTTGCTGCTGGTCCACAATGTATGCCATTGCATAACATCACTGCAGTCCTGCTGCTGTCATGTCTCTAGCCATTGTGACAGCGCTGTATACCATTACTACACTTCCTTCCTTCCATGAAGAGGCAGGCTGTACTGCAGAAGGGAGCAGCATATCCCGAATGCTACCCATCCTCCAACATCCAACTGGTGTGATGGGGCATGTTCAGGTCCCAATCACATCCCAACAATGGCATTGCCAGGGTAATGATGGAATGATGAGGGATTGCAGCATGGTGTAGTAAAGACCTTTCATGGTCAATAGAAGATGGGCATGATGGACAGCTCAGTTCAGAAGTCACTCTCTTAATGAACAGGCTATAAACAAAGGACAACTATGAGCTTGCTTCTTATGTTTTCAATTCATAGGGATAAAGAAGGATCATTTATTATAAAAGGAACCTGTGCTGTCACTATCAAGAAAAAGGCCCAGCAAAGAAAACCCCATGCAGCAGGATTAGGTCTTGGTTCTCAATGGCCCCTGCTGAAGTTTACAGGGAACAGGATGTCATGGGTGCATAGTCTGGTATGGAAAAGGAGATCCTACACCTGCCTTGTTTGCATTGGAACAACCAATGTCAGGTTATTATACACCCAGCATATTCATCAGTGGCTTTCATTCATATATCCCGAAGAAGAAAATGAAAGGGCATTCTTGCAGAAAACAGCACAGTGGGGAAAGCAGGAAAGGCTGAAACTCTGTGTCCTCAAGATTGTTGTTGTTGTTCTTGTTGCTGCTGCTGTTGTTGTTGTTTGCCTTCAAGTCATTTCCACTACCCCCCCCCCAAATATATGAAACTACTGGGGTTTACAGCTAGCGACATTGAAGGTCAGAGAATTCTACCCCCTTTCTTTTTCTCTCCATACATACAGCATAACCATTGCTTCCTCCTCCTCCATTTTCTTTTAAATTTCTTCCATCCTCTGGAGATTCTATAACAGCAATTTTAAACCCTCCCAGATTTAAAGTAAAGGTCAGCAGCAATATTGGACTATTTGTTGTTTTCATTGCTCACATTCACATGTGGGGAAGGGAAGGAAGGCTCAAAAATGCATTTCGGGCAGATTGTACCATTCGTCTCCAGAGTGTTTCAAATGTCATTAGGTGGAAAGGTGCTTTACAGCTTATTGTCCAAATGAGCCAGAGAATGAGGACAGTATACAGCTTCACCTTACGGCCTTTAACAAACTCAGTATCTCTTTTACTGATATAAAAGGCATTTTTATCTCACAACATGGGTAAAATGGCAGGAGTCTTCTTACCTCTTAAAAATTTCTGACTCCTTCCTTAGGACTTTTTTAGATGTTCAAAAGTTTGGTTTGGTTTGGTTTGGTTTGGTTTGGTTTGGTTTGGTTTGGTTTGGTTTGTTGTAGCAGCAGTCAGTTCTGGCCTTCACATTTCACCATTGTTCTTATAAACAGTTGTTGTTGTTCATTAATTTGTGGCTTTTAAAATTGTTTTACATTTGATCATCACTTGTGTTCTTGGTTACTCCAAAACATAGGTGCCACAAGGGCCACCCCTCAATGCCAGATACCTCTTGCAAAAGTGCGGAAAGAATTAGCTCAAAGAGGAGGCTTGCCAGGGGGAGCGGTAACTTAACGAGACCTTTTCTACCAATGTTTACAGGCTCACGCAGGAAAAGAACCAGCCAAAGATTCAAAAGTAAGCTAAAAAGGTGTTTTTATTGAGGGGAATTTACTCATACATGCACATAAGATACACATAGTCAAACATTCACACAAGAGCTAGCTGAAGGATAAAGGGAGGAAAAAAATAATGGGTAGAGAGTCTGAGGGGTTTGGGGGAATTTATCGTTATCAGTCCAGAAGAGTAGTGAAGAGCAGAAATGTGTTTTGGCTTAGGTAGGACAGAAGGACAGTTCTCATTCAGAAGCCAGATGGACAGAGTGACGGGTAGACCTTGGAGAGACTGCATTGGACATCCTGAAATAAGCAGTATTTGTACCCCCAAAATAGCCTTTGGCAGTGGAGGATCCAGATGCAAGACAAAGGGAACCAGTTGTCGACAATGGGTCTTTCGCCTGTTGATGGGCTTAGTGCTTGATTGAGAAAGACATGATGGGTGTGTGTAATAGCTGTCTATTGTGGGTGCTACAAGGAAAAACGAAAGAGTTCAGGTGCACAGGGGATGGGTATCTGTCAATCAGCGTCCTGCTGGGCTTTTCCCAATTGTGTTTCCTGGAAAGACATTTAGCTTCTACTTAAGCCAATCATCCACAGGAACAACAGCTGCTGCCTGGCAAATGACCTAATCTTACCTAGGGGGTGTTTAGGTTGACTAGCCTCTCTTTCTCACATTTATAGTCAGGTTTCTTCCCTCATTCGGTTTGACCTCTCAATCACCTCTCAGGCTTGAATTTGATATTAGAGCCAATTGAACATGTTGCCAATCCGATATGATGCAAATTAGATATGGTGTCCATCTGAACCATACTGATATTGGGAGGGGGGCAAAGCGGAGCCTTACATCTCTCTCAAGAAAACAAGCAGAATTTCAACAGTTTTTAAAAGAGGAGGAGCAGGAGGACTGAGGAATAATAATGGCTGCAATTAATCTTTCCATGGAATTAATGGCTATTGCCAAAACGGGAGCTGCATCTAGCTCATCACCTGTTCCTTTCAGGACGTACAACACGGGGTTAGCCAAGTTCTATGTGAACTATTGGGAGGTTGCTAAGAGCTAGGAGGTACTGTATGCTATAGTTCTAGTAGGCAAGTTGCTTAAGAAGTACTGTAAACAAGGAGGCACTGTATGTAAATTCCTAGGAGGCACTGCATGTGCCTCTGCAAGATAGCATGCCTAGTACAGAAATTAGTTTATTTGGCAAGGTTTTCTATATC
This sequence comes from Iguana delicatissima, assembly GCA_948472985.1. NCBI lineage: Eukaryota > Metazoa > Chordata > Lepidosauria > Squamata > Iguanidae > Iguana > Iguana delicatissima. The sequence goes on from CAOKZL010004091.1 coordinate 48,669, forward strand.
TTATGCATCATGAACTGCACCACAGAGGGTCAAGCTAAGCATTCATGTGTTCATACCCTGAATTGCTCTTCTGATGCAGCTGAGCACAGGGCACTTCACTGAATGGTCTCTGTGGTTTACCATTTACTTTGCACTGTTCTCTTTATAGTTGCCAGCTCAGTAGACCAGTTGCTTCGCTGATTTCCATCTTAGCAAATGATTTTCCATTCTGAACAACCAGGGGAGTTTCTCTATTTAATATACTGGAAAATGAAAAGACCGTGTTTTGCCAAAAGACAAAACAGCTGTGCAAACTACATTTGCTCTTAATTTAACCTAGCTTCCCTCCCCTTGTCTTGTACCTGCTTCATTGCCTTATTGCAAACTGGTCAGAACATACCTGACAACTAAGAAGAACAGATTGCCTAGATTCAATTTAAAATAAGACAGATTGAAATTTTACCATATATCCATCCATCCATCCATCCATCCATCCATCCATCCATCTATCTATCTATCTATCTATCTATCTATCTATCTATTGCATTGTAAAAAAAAAAATCTGTCAACAATGTTGTTCCTCAAAGTAACTTACAAAAAAAGGCACAATCAACTAACCAAGCTGCTGGATGAGTGGTATGTGCTCACCCACACATCCTCCTCTGCTGCAGAGACAGAAGTCACAGAAATGGGTTGTGGGTGCTGGTATAACAGCTGCTGTGATCTCAGTCACCAGTGGAAGTCATCCGAACTGGGTTTAACCTCTTGGCTGCTTGCATCAACACTGAGTCTGCCAAGATGTCAATCACTAAAGTCATTTTCAAGCAAACAGAATTTAGTGGAGGTCTTTAAAATGTTAAGTGGTGTGTCTACTGCCATTTTCAAACTCTAGTCTCACCATACGTCTTCATATGTACATATACCACCAGCAACACATTTCTGTCTTTAGTCTAGAGCTGATCCTCCATAAAGCGACGCCCTCCATTTTTATGTGTTTTTTCTTTGTTGT
>CAOKZL010004092.1:0-48445 GCA_948472985.1 Iguana delicatissima
CTGCTCAGGGAAGGGATGGAGGGAAGAAAAAAATAAAATTAAAAATGAAACAAAATTAAAGAGACAGAGACAGAAATAGAAATGTAGGTATATAGATATGATGGATACCTTTTATAAATATTCATTTTTATGAAGACATGAAACATGAAAAAAGAGAATTTGCAAAGGTATGTTTTTCTCTTTGTGATGTCCTAGTTTAGCTAAGTAGTTCTTCATGCAAAAATAGAAAGTCTGCTCTACTGAGAACACTCTCTCTCTCTCTGTGTATGTGTGTGTGTGTAGGTAGGAGGTAGGTAGTGAGGCATTTTTTAAAAAAAATCTACAGTAACTGAAAATATTCTATGTGACAATTCAGTATATGCTGAATCACCATTTGATAGCACAGTTAATGATTTACTCTAGTTGAAAGTCACTGAGCAATTTCTTGTCTTCTTCACAAAGTTCATTCACTATTCCACAAGTTTTTGCTTATCGTTGCATAGATATAAATCTCTCCCTTTTTTTTCCTTTAAAAAGCAATGCCCTGGAGGATTTTAGCAACTCCTTCCCCTCTCCCCCACATCCTATTAACCTTGTTAATGAAACAGCCAGGATCTAGAGCCAAAGCGGCTTGTGTCGTGCACAACCAGATTCCATATCCTAATGAGTCCCTCTAAATCTGCCATCAGATGATTTTATTGACTCTAAGATAATAATTAAGCAGCAATTCGCTTTCTAGTTTGAAGTCTCCATCATCCTCAACTCATGGATTTCCCAATGACATTTAATAATCAGTGACTGAGCAGTGCCTGCTTGAGCTTTTAATGTTTCCAAGAAATTGTCCCAATGTGTGAAAAGCCCAGACAGCAACGCCTTCGAAATATCCCAGAGTTCTTTGACATGTAAGTAGTGCACTAATAAACAGGAAACCACCATTCTCTGTATTTAATCGACACATCAGAGGATTTAATTGCTTCCCAATTAAGGAAAGTACTCCTACACTCCATCCCTACTGGAACAAATAACATTGAATAAATCAGTATGTAGCTGCTTTCTATGATTCTATGATTTATGTTTTATGTTTATGTTTTATTTTATGTTTTATATTCTATGATTTTATGTTTCTGTTGCACAGCTAAGAGCTAAATGACATATTATGCAGGCAAATGGTGAGTGGGTCTCCCAAATGATTGTTTCCTAAAAGAAGCTGCAGCAGGCTTTCAATTTGATGAAAATGGCAGCACCGAGGAGAGAGGATGTTGAACTATTTGCTCCCATATTCCTGAAGCGTTCCTGATCTAAATTCTCCCTATAACTTTGATTGGAAGAGAAGGGACCATGGGACTAACAAGTGGTGGTTTAATGGTGATACAGATCAGGAAAACTTCCATCTCCAAGTATTGCTGTTCCAAATAATTTTCCAGCCCCCAACAGGCTTTTTTTTGTGTGTGTAAGAATCAAAATATCAGGAGCTTTAGTTACAAATCACCCAAGTAACATACACTTTGGACTAAGAGGTTTTTTCCCAGTGCATGTGATTGTGTATTACATTTATGATATATTTTAAATAGATTGTAGTATATATATACAATATTATATATAATATAAAAGCCAAAGTTCATACATTTTAAGACAACAACAAGAGATAGGGTTTTCTCTGTGTTAGCACCTCAACTGTGCGACTCCTTCCCAAAGAAAGTCAGACCATCTCCATCTTCACCGAGCTGCCATCAGGCAATTTGAAATCATATTCCACATGGATTTTCATTTTTAAAACCACTTTTAATCTTTTTAAAATAATATCTTAAATATATTTTATGAACATTGGGAAAAAGTGGTTAAGAAATTCTGTTATATATTTAATATAGTATAAAATTTAGATTCTGAAAGTGATCTAAAAAAGAATATCTTGGTGAAATCTGAATATCTGGGGAAATGCTGCAACTGCCTAGTCTGAATAAGATTCTATGAGCATCCTAAAAAGCAGTAAAGGAGCACAATTCTGCTTATTCCATTAACAAAGTAGAGCTATTCAACCTCCAATCAGGAGTCGAGTATTGAATGTAACATTTGTAAACAGCTTGTAGCTGAATGTGCATAAATTGAATTGTACAATTGTAGTACAGGAGCTATAGCATTAGCCATTCTATGGATATGTGTAGCACTGCAATTGCAGTCATGGATAGAGGTGGAAATGCATTATGTTAGGATGCATATACTCTACATACATAATGATCTCATCCATATGTACATCTGCCATTTTGAAAATAAGTGAGATTCTGCTTTCTTAGGTTCTGGTGAAATTTATCTGCAGCAGTTCTACCATATGGTTTGCATTGTCTATGAGTTGAGAAGGCATCTTCTTCAGTGATAAATAAAAACCTAACAACAAATTTGGCCATGTGTGCTGAGAAGTTCTGGGGACTGTAACCCAAAAAGTAACTTTTGAAGTTTTGGTAAAGTTACATAGAATTTACATCACGTTATAATTATGAAGTCAGCTTTCGTCCTTCTCTTTAACACTTCCTTCTGTCTTTGTTTCTTATAAAACTGGACGACTCAAACTTAACTATCACAAACAAAAGAAATGTCTTGCAAAAGCTATATGCTGGCAACTGGAAGTAGTCAAAACTATAAAAGAAAGTATTCTTTTTTGACATATGCAGCCTAGTGCAGGAGAATCCCTGTATCTTAATATTCTTACTAAAAATTGATTGATATTGAATATTTACTCAGTTCTCAATGCATACAACATAATCTATGCAAGTCTACTCATATGTAACCTCCCTCTAGTTCACTGGTAATTGTGCATGTGATATAGCAGAATATTATAGTGTTTCATTCAAAAGTAATTCCCACTGAGATCAGTTGGACTTTCCTCCAAAACAGTGACATCAGAATTGCAGCCTAAAAGCTTTTATGAAAAAGTAACCATTCATATAATCTTTGTCTAATTATGAAAAATTGTTGTTGTTGCTGCTGCAACTGTTTGCTATCAAACTGACTGAGGCCATTTCCACACTAGGCTGTTATAGCATGATGATTCCACTTTCAACATCCTATGGAATCCTGGGGTTTGCAGTTTTGGGAGGGGCTGCCTGGCCCCTCCCAAAACTGCAAACCCCAGGATTCCATAGGATGTTGAAAGTGGAATCATCATGCCATAACAGCCTAGTGCGGAAATGGCCTTAGAGTTATGGTGGCCCCATGAATGAGAGGCCTCCATTCCTGGTCACCAACTGTCCTGCTCAGGTCTTGCAAACTCACGACCAGGCTTCCTTGATTGAATCAATCCACTTGTAAGCATGGCCTCCCTTTTTTCCTATTCCACTTTACCAATTCCACTTTATTGTCTTTTCCAATCAGTCACATCAACTCATAAAGTACCACAGCCTCACTTGTACATCACTTTTGTACCACTTGACTGCCATGGTGTCTTCCATAGAATACCAGGAACCATACTTGGAAGAGGTTCCAGCCAGAAAACTTAAAAGATCAATTATGGTAAACTGCCCTAACCTGAAAATGCAGTCACTTACAATGAGGTTTTAGAAGAATATTTTGATAAATACATATTAAACTTTAATGGAATTACACAAAAGAAAAAAAACTCCTCTGTTATTCCCTTGAATTTCTAGATAAAATAAAAGCAGTGAGAAAAACAATAGCAAACAGGAACACGAAACCAAAACAAGTTCTGTTGAGAACTTTCATATTTTACTGTTCTCCCATAAATGCTGTTCACACCTTTATTGTTAGCATGCCAGTTTTTCCATTTTCTGATTTGAACATTGACTCTAAAAATCTCTGATTCTGAATGTTCACAATGTATTGCTTCCACTCCACAGTTCTGATGACTATTTACATTTCAAATGTATTCTGTTTCTTTACCTCTTTAGGGATTAACTTTTTAGAAGGCATACCACTGCAACTTGAAGGCCCACAACAATAACATCACTCACTCAAGGAAGGTTTACTTTTCCCCCTTCCCTACATCTTCCCTGGTTCCTCTTGCTTGTATGTTACTAAAAACAAATAATTTTAATGTACAAAATGTATCAATTAGGTCATAATTTAACAAACCAATTGACAGCTGGGACAGATTTTGCCTAAGGACATCACATTTTTCTGCAGTGAGGCAAGTTAGTTACTTGTTTGTGAAACACAATTTTAACAAATGCAACTTATTATACCATAGATGAATCTTCCTTTCAGTTTTTCTGCTTTTTTTATTTTAACGTTTATAGAAGTCTCTCACTTTTAGGAAAAGAGTGCAAGAGTGCATGTATACACACATCCCAACACATAAAGCTTGCGTAATCCTTGAGGCGTTAGGCAAGTACTGTTCTCAATAATATCCTCCCATAAACATCCTCTCATAAATAGCACCTTTTTGAAGAACATCTGGAATCAGTATGGATGCTACTACATTGCCCCCAGTTGATTTCTTTCCTTTGTTCCCTACGATTGACAGAAAGGAAGAGAAGTTGATTTTATGTAATCCTTTTTACTCTTGAGTGTGCACTTTACAAAGCACCGACTCAGACACTAATAACACCATGAGTTTATTTATTACCACTTTCACTTCAGCGGCACTCATTGTCGTGTACTTCAGACATCACAGGATGCCATGTAAGGAACATTTAATTAAATACAGCTGAGCAAAAATAATTGGAAGAACTGATCTAACCATTCTGTTTGGTAAGAAAGAAACTAAGGGAGGAGTACATTGAGAAAAAGAGAGGCAAACATGTCCAAAGAAAAATGCCAGCACTCAGTTGAGTTTGAAAATTACCAGACTGAAAGTACCAGCATGGGCATTGAATCATTCAGGAAGACCATGGAATAAGAAGAATTTAGCCACACATTTGCACACAACAGGTGTTCTCATTCTTTTCTTTCTCAGATTGCTAATCATATGTGTTTGTGTGAGAAGATCCTTACCAGTGCGGGCTTCCCATTAAAAGAGCTAACATTTTGTCTTTAGCTATCCAAAATAACTCTTCCAGAGTATAATGGAAGACCAAGGGCAAGCACAGAAACTGCTACTCATATCCAACAGCTGATGTGAAGTGGGGATGAAGAATCTACAGAGACAGTCTTCTGCCACTTTCCCAGGAAAGGTAAATAAGGATTAATGCCTGTATATGGAAGTTTCTGCTATGACTTTCCACAAAAAAGTCTAAAGCCATTTCCACACTACACAGTTATAGTGCCATTATTCCACTTTCAACATCCTATGGAATCCTGGGGTTTGCAGTTTAGGGAGGGGCATTTAGCATTCTCAGCCAGAGAGCTCTTCGGCCTCAGGAAGAAAACAAACCCCAGAATTCCATAGGATGTTTAAAGTGGAGTACTAGCACTATAACAGTGTAGGGCGGAAATGGCCTAAGTGACCACATTGTTACTGGTCTAAATCCATTAGTTGGGGTTGTACATGCCAGGTAAAGATAGATGTCCCAACTTTGTCCACCTGAGTGCTCAGTGCATGGGGATTTGCAGTGATTCATAAACTTCCTCCCTAGGAAATCCATCTGCTCTATCACCATTTTTGAAGGTTTTCACCTCGTGCAGCATCAAGGAGACAGAAAAGGAATGCTAGTGGTGTATAACTGACCCCACTGCCAGCAATCTCCCTCCCTGAGTTTGCCAAGGTGCATACTGTGCTTGTGTAGGATAACAGCACTGAAACTAAAGCTTTCCTGATGGGGCTGGTTTAGGTCTTCGTGACTTCTCACTAACATATGTGGCAGAACAGACCTTGGATCTGCTTTTTTTTGCTGCTGGGCAGATGATGCCAGGCATCTGGTAGGATGGTTTCACATGGTCAGATCATTTCCTTGTGAAGTTTGGTTTGACAATGCAGGACCCTCCCTACATGAGTGTGGGAAACAATAAGATGGTCCACTCCTAGAGACTTACAGAAAGATGGAAAGAGCCATCAATATAATCATTCCTAAACACTCAATCCAGTGTTTTCGAGCCAGTAATTCACCTTGATTTACAGAAGGTCTACAGACAATGAATCCAGTGGGACAGTTGCTACAGTGCAAGTGATGTAAACCATGGATCAAGTATGAACAAAAATTAGCAGGGATACTTCATAATATCTATTATGAAGCAGTATTCTTTTACTTCCATATCCTTATCTTACCTCCAAAATGCTATCTAGTCAAGTTATTCCAAGCAGTGGGAAGTCTATAGTTGTCAGGCTCAGAGAGGCCAGAAGTAAAATTGCTGTATATAATTGCTAGGCCCTTCAAGGAGGAAGTTGTTTGTATTTGTTCAGATCCAGTGTTCCATCTTGAATCAGTTTCGTATTGGTATAGCCTGATGATATGAACAAGATATCTGAATCAGTCCATCCCAGCTGCATTCAAGCTTGAGCCTTTTTCCTCTGCAATGATAAGGTCTAGCACAGTTGGATTGATTGGGTGGGCCAACCTGCAGAATTAAAGACAATTATTTCATTTGATTTATTTAGTTTGTGCTTGATTATTTAGAAAGCAGTCTTAAGCATACTTCCCAAGGAGTAACACTCATTCAAGCCCATGGAATTACTTCTGAAGGAAATTTGGATATTTTAAGATATAAATATATTTTGCAGGGAAAAAGAAAATTCAGAGTGAATTTTAATTACTTCTGGGAGACAGTGGCAACATGCTAGTCACCTCTTTCATGAACTCTGTAAAAGAGGGATATGTTGTTTGGCAATTACCAGTCTTGGGCATTGGAGACTAGCAAAAATCAGCCCCTGGAAAAAGGGGGCACACAGGATTAACAGAAAGTATCCAAGAACCCCTTGCTGGTGATCTAATCACCAGGTAAATGGCAAATGACTGTAGGTGAAGGAGAGAAGGACCAAGACTGCCAGCTTGCCCTGTCAAATGAAAAACCTGCTTATGAAGAGTAAAAAGTGTGACAAAGCCTCTAAGTACAAGGGATGAAAATTTCAGAAACTTTGTTCAAAAGAGACTTTCTGGCTACATGGATGAGACCTTCACTTCTTGCAAAAATATTTCTCTGCATGGTCATGTGCGAGTGAATTGACCTGGGATTATTTTAAGGGCTTCTTTTTTTTAAAAAAAAAAAAATGTAGCCACCACAGAGAGCACAAAGCATGAACTGAAGGAATTGAAGAAACATTGAGAATGTAACATTAAATAATGTGAAAAATAATAAGGCCTTAGGTAACATAATTTCTGTTTACTTTAAAAGAAAGACAACAGCAAGGTCATTCCTGTTGAGCTGAAATGAAAGTAATACAGACTGCTATATACGTGACTGAATGCTGTAAACAGAACCTGCCTAGAGAAGTTGAAGAGTGACATCTGGTGGCTAAAAGAAAATACTGGAATCATTTTTTTCCTGAGTTGCTCTCTTTAAGTGCATGTGTATGACTTCTGGCACAAGATCCAAAGTAAAAGCATTTGAAAGTAGTGGTTCAGTGAAGTTAACACCTACACCAACAGTCATGTCACAAAAATTCACAGGAGAGTTCCAGTCCATAAACATTCAGATGTCTCAAATAGGAAGAGATTTGATGGAAGAATTTAAAAAGGAATTGAAATCTGAGATGAAAGAAGTGAATGTCTTTGACCTAGATGGCATTGGAGCTAAAACAAATGAACAAAAAAATCCAGAATCTGAAACTAAAAACAGAGGTGCTGGAGTATAGGACAGAGAAAGTGAATAGAGAATGTGAACATGATTTGGATGCCATGGCATTAATGGAACTGTGGGAATGAGAGAACTGTCTACATTTTAGAGCTGTTCCAGAACAACCTAATGAAAAGATGTGGGGAAAAATAATCAATGCCATAGGAAACTTATTGGGGAAACAAAGCAAGAAGATGAAACATGAACTTGATCAAATGTGCTGAATTTCTTTTCATGTGACAACTCAGAGAAATTTACAAGGGATGTTGATTGTGTATTTTGTTCAAAAACACATCAAGGATCAAATACTGCAGTACCATTTTGAGAGTAGAATGAAAGTGGATGACACTGAGGTAATGGTATTTAAGGAGATACCTACTAGAATTTTATGCAAGAGAAAGGAATATGCCTTTCTGACAGACAAGTTGAAACAAAACACGATCCAATTTAGATGGGGAAAATTGGAAGGTATCTCATTTGCATTTAAGCAAAAACTATTTAAAATGAATACTGTACATAAGGATAAAGAATTTATACAGAAATGCAAGAAGGAACAGGATCAACCTGGAGAGTGGGGAGAAGAATAAGACCAATAAGACTTGTCAGAACAAGACTTGGCTAAAGACAAGGGCAAGTCATTAGACAGAGAAGAATAAGATATTAGAGATGCAGAAGATATAGCCCAGTGGTTCTCAACCTGTGGGTCCCCAGATGTTCGTGGACTTCAGCTCCCAGAAGCCCTGAGCATTGACCATAGTGGCTGGGGCTTTTGGGAGCTGAAGTCCACGAACATCTGGGGACCCACAGGTTGAGAACCACTGATATAGCCTTTTCTAAATTCTCAGTTTCATATGGATTTGAAGTGTATTGCATGGAACCTAAGGGGAATACCCTTCAGAAAATGACCAAAATGCTCCATTATTTGAAAAAAAAACTGAAGCAAGACATAATTTGCCTACAAGATGCTTGTTAGAAAGAGGGACATTATGCATCTTAAAGAATTTATTGTGGCATCACCTTAGAAGAAAAATTGGTAGGTATGTGGGGGTCCAAATTGATAACTGTGGAACAAAAATTTTAGTTATGGGGTTTATGCCCCCCTGGAAAACAAGGTAGTTTATGAAAAGTTATTGGATAAGTTATTAAGTTATTCATATGACAACTAGTTGCTTCTTGGAGATTGGAATGGCATGATTTCTCTGCAGATGGATAAGCCCTCTGAGAAAGGTATAACTATTAGACAAGGTAAACTTTCAAAAACTTTTTTTTAAAAAAATGATGGATAATTTGAGGTTGGATGCATGGAGTTTTAAATATGGGGATGCCAAAGATTATATCTTTTTCCTGAGAGACAAATAATTTTTGAGAATTGATATGTATTTGATTTCAAGATATTAGCTATTGGTATCATAAAAATTGATATTTTACATAAGCCTTTTTCTGATCATAATCCTGTGACTAATTTTGAGGGGAAAAGGAGCTTTAGGCAACTGTAGATTAAGCAAAACTTTACTTCTGGAAGAAAATGTCCTAAGAATATGTAGAAAAAATATTTTGAAGGTAATTTGGACAAAAGAATATTTTGAAGGTAATTTAGACAAAGGCACCATATTAAAATGGTATAGGATGCCATTAAAGCATTCATGAGAGGATGTCATATGCAACAGAGTGTGGAACTAAAAAGAAGAGAAAGGAAAAATACTTTTGGATGAGATAAAAAGTACAGAAGAAGAGCTGAGGAAGTCCTGCATGAATAAGGTGTTACTGAACTAAATTAAAATACTACAGAGACAGCTATCCATGATGACTGTAAGCAAAATTGAGAAGAAACTATGATATGCTAAGCATAAGGAATCCAAATTTTCCACTAAGCCTGGGAGGTGGTTAATCTGCAAACTGAGCAAGAAAGATTGAAAAAAAAAAATGAATTTCAAAGATACAGAAAGAGGAATACGTAGCAAGTGAAAGTGTAAATATATGAAAGGCATCTCATCAGTATTATAAATCTTTATACAACCCCCCCAAGTCTCACTATCAAAGATAAATGAATACTTAGAAAAATGAAATTTATCAAAGATTCCACATTTGCAACAAACAGATGGTAAATGCACCTATAACGGTGAGTGAAATTTTTGAACTGAATAAGAAGATTATAAGATTTTCACTACAATTTTCACAGAAAGATGAAGAGCATTTTACAAGACTTTATTTATAAAGACCTATCTGGATGTCTGATGGAAAGACGGCTATGTTATAATACTAGATGTGTCTTGGACATTTGGGAATATTTAGAAAATTATAATGAGAAGAAGGCGGCGTTTATATTTTTGGATGCTGAAAAAGCCTTTCATAAACTGAATTGGGAGTTTTTAAAAAAAGGTTTCATTGAATAAAACAGATACTATTACTATAAAGTAAGACAAAAAAACAAACAGAATACACAGAATATTCCAAAGGAGTAAACAAAAATATATAACAAAATTACCAATATTAAACTAAGCTACAACTGACAAAGAAAACAACAAATAGCTAAAAGTTGGTTCCCGCCCTTGTTGCAAACTACAAATATTAATTAAACTGTTACAACTGACTATTATATCCTTAAACTTATATCAAGGTTAGTACTTTTTTGCCAATCATTTTTTTCAAACTAAATATATACATAGAAGGTTAGTTAGTTAACAAAAATCCCTTATAATCAAATATAATAACTTATCAGCTTATTCTGTATTTTATATTAGTTATGAACCACCAAAAAGTAATATCAATAATCAAAAATTTTAGATTAATTATTAAAACTCACTTTTAATCACTTAGTTATACTCACTTAGAATCATTCACCAGCAAAGTAACTTATTGACTTAACTTGACTCATTACTTACTAATTTAACACAAGTATATAAATCCTTCTTAACTTATTCTATATTCTATATTAATCATCCCTAACATATTCTTATTCTGCATTCTATAATATTAATAATTCTTTAAGTAAGAAGTAACTTCTAAAAGCAACAAACAGGGTAAAACTATTAATTCCAATTACATTTCTCTTGTGATAGTAAAAATACCAAGTTTAAGATTAAACTTCTAGTTGTTATAGACCTCTTTCTTCATCAGGATCATTCTTTTTCTTTCTTTTATCTTTATTTGCAAAAAAAAGAGAGAGAGAGAGAGAGAGAGAGAATCATATTTAAATATTCTGAAAAGACTCTTTGTCAACTCAACCATGCTCACGCCCTTTTCGCACACCGTTTCTAAAGTGAGAGGGCCCCTTGAGTAAATGGGAGGAGTGGTCTGCATGACGTACTCCCGTTTATGTGACGCTCAAGGGCCTGATGCGGACTGCGCACACACCTTTTCATTTTCGCCTTAAAGCCGAAAATGGTGCGCGGTCATGCAATGCTCTCGGGACCCATACGTACTTACCTGGTGTGCGGTGCATCAGGAACTGGGCCGGTTGCGCTTCCTGCCTCAGCGCTAGCCTGCAATTCCAAGGTTGCACTGTGGTAGGAAAGGGTGGGGCGTTTGCACGGCGCTTGCGCAACCAGGAAGCTGCTGCAGAACTCAAGCAGCAGGGAAGCGGCAGCATTCCTGCTGAGGCTTTTCACGCGAGACGCTTCGCCCAGCCGTGCAAACGGGTAACATGCAAAAAGGGTTTCAGTCTATGTCTTCCATTCTTATAAGTAAAAATCAACTCTTCAGGTCATTCATAGCTGGAAAGAGTAGTCTTTCTGGTAAGTTTGTCCACAAAATAGTTGTGGGTCCCCTTTTTCCTGAGAGAAATTTCTTCTAAAAGTATAAAACATGTTGTCATGTATTTTGCATAACAACATCTATCAGGCTCTAAGGTCTGATCTTTCCTCTTTCCAACTGAAGGCTGAGTTATGACATCATTTAAAACCTTCATCCTTTTCACATCAGCTGTATTAGCCCTCTCCAATTGTTGCTGCATATTTATCTCAGTTTATATAATCTTGATTTCTGAGTCTTGAATCAGTCCTTGCAGGATTCCTATTTTATCCTTTCTCTAGTGATTGCAGATATGTCATTTTAAACATCTACTGAGCTTTATCTGATCATCTGATCAGTCTTTAGATTCTCTTGATAGTTGTTCTATAAATGCATCAAAACTTATTATCAACCAGGAGCCCTGGTGGGGCAGTGGTTAAATGCCAGTACTGCAACCACAAGGTTGTGAGTTTGATCCTGCCAGGCTCCAAGGTTGACTCAGCCTTCCATCCTTTCGCAGGTCGGTAAAATGAGTACCCAGCTTGTTGGGGGCAATTAGCTAAAAATACATTGTAAACCGCTTAGATAACACTAGTTGATAGGTGGTGTAGAAATAACTGCTATTGCTATTGCTATTGCTATCAACAGAGACTTTAAGTTGCCTAAATTTAGCCAAAAGAACTCACAAAGTATTCAGGTACATCCTTGCCCTCCACTGAGTCTTTTATAATTTGATCGCCATATTCCAAAATTGGAGCCATAACAATTTCCATACAGTATTCAGCGTATTCTCAAACAGAGCAGTTTGTGTTCCCAACAATAGATAAAAGCAAGTTTTACATAACCTTCTCAGACATGTAAAAATTGGCACAGTACCAAGCATCAACCAGATTTACAAAATTGTTTTTAAGAAATCCAGCCTCATAATATCAAGCATGGCAATCATAGAAATAAAAGCAAAATCTTATTCAGTTATTTAAATAGGCCAAGTAGAAGTATGGTCCAATTCAGAAATTCCGGTTAATAAACCAAAGGAAACAGTTCAATAAAGAAGAAAAAGAAGTCAATTCTCTGAAAGTCCAAATCCAGATCAAAGTCCAATTATGCAAAAAATAAGAGAAAAAAGAAAATATAATCATGAGTCCTACAGTAAATTCCAAAGCAAACAAAAAAGAAAAAAGAGAAAGGTTGAATTTTTTAGTTTGATTCACTTATCATCCCAACAACAATAAAAAAGAAGTACTGTCACTTTACATCTTCTGTGGCTCTAAAGCATTAGGAAGTAGTTTCAGCTGCTGCAGACAAAGGCTTCTTTCTTTTCATAAGTAATATTACTAAGAAAAATCAAATAATATAAATACAAGAAGTCTAGGAGCAGTAGATATAATATCCATATGGGAGGTAACCCCTCACCCCCCAGCTCCACCAAAGCATGTGATTTTCCCTCAGCCTTGGGACCCACAGTGACTGCTCTGTTCCTGAGCAGACACCTAGCCTGTTGAAAAACCCGCCAGGGGCATTACCATCAATAGGAAAAACATCACAGCCAACACGAGGCAGCAGGCTAACAGTCTTTATTGCGGGCAATAGATCAAGTAGCAGACTATTAAGTTACAGCGCAGCGAGCCATCTCCTCGTCCAGAGCAGAAAGGAACAGGAAAAAGAAAAAGGCACAGCCTGTACAAAAGCCGTGATTTTAAGTATACATATTCAATAACAAGGCGTTCCCTTAACCATAACAATGTTGCGGCTACACGCAGGAGAAGACCTTGAATACGTTTAGGTTTCACATGGGCAGCTAGACTAAACAACTACAAGCAGCCTTGCGTTCTCACCCTCTAGTGGTGGGAAAATATGAAGCCAGGAGTAACAACAGGTCCCATCATGCTTCTCAACCTGTGACACTCCCCTACTCCTTGCGAAATATTTTCAGCTACCTTGCTTTGGAGACTCCATCAACCCCAGTTTGCTAACGTGCTGACTAAATGCATTAGCAGGAAGTGGCTTGGTAAACACATCAGCCACGTTTTCTTCTGAAGACACATAGGTAAGGGACACTTTTCCTTCTTGTACATATTGTTTCACATTGTGAAATTTGATGTCAATGTGTTTTGATCGTGAAGACACCCGGTCAGACACTGCCATTTGAATGCAGGCTTGTGAATCACAACATATTTGTATTGGTAATGGCACAGACACATGCAGGTCTTGTAGCAACTGCAAGAACCAAACCAACTCAGTACAGAGCGCAGATAGGCTCACAGACTCTGCCTCTGCAGTTGATAAAGCAAGACAAGACTGTTTTTTAGCCTTCCAGTCGATTGCTACACCACTGAATTTGACAAGAAAACCAGTTGTGCTTTTGCGGTCCACAGTATCCTCAGCGAAATCACTGTCTGATGAACAGACAAGGTTTGGCATCTGATCAGGACAAATGCTTAGACAATAATCAAGGGAACCCTTTAGGTACCTGAGTACCCTTTTCACACCCTGCCAATGATACTGGGTTGGCTTAGCACACGCTCTGCCCAGAATGTTGACACTTAAAGCAATATCAGGCCGGCTAGTACCAGCTAAGTACAAAAGGCTCCCAATGACAGACTGATATAGGTGTATATCAGGAAATAATTCCTCACAGGTATTTTTCAAAAAACCTGGCACCATTGGAGTTTGTACCGGTTTGCAGTCAGACATTTGACACAATTCTAACAATTTTACAATCTTTTGTTTCTGACACAGCAGAATACCTTTTTCAGTTCTCTGTACTTCAATTCCAAGAAAGCTCTGTACTGGGCCTAGGTTTTTCACCTGAAACCTTTTCCCCAGCTCTTTCTCAAACACTTGCACTTGTTTTTGTGTAGCACTGACCAAGCATAGATCATCCACATATGCAAGGAGAATTTCCAAACTCTCCCCTTTCCCTCGAACATATACACAGGGATCAGCAAGGCTTTGTATGAACCCACACCCTTGCAGGGCATTATGTAAACAAACATTCCAACACTTGGCAGATTGCCGTAATCCGTAAAGCGCTTTCCTCAAAAACCAAACTTGGTTTTCTCTCCCCTCTACTACAAACCCATCAGGCTGAAGCATGTACACTTTTTCCTCTAAATCAGCATTAAGATAAGCAGTAGAGATGTCGAAGTGAGTAATAACGGCTTTTCTCTGAGCTGCTATGGCAAACACCAATCTGATGGACTGGGCTTTTACAGTCGGGGAGTAAATCTGATCCAGATCACTGGTATCTTGCAAGAACCCGCGTGCCACTAGGCGCGCTTTATATTTCACATGCCCATCAGCAGTGGGTTTCAACTTGTAGACCCATTTGCTGTCAATTGGCTTCACACCCTTGGGCAAATTACAAAGAGAATACACATCATGCTGAATAATGGAATCCATTTCACTCTGCATTGCATCCCACCAGGGTTCTGCCTGTTGCTCAGGCATTTTCACAACATCAGCAAAGCACTGAGGCTCACAGTTTACAGCGCACACACGAACTGCGAGAGACTCAGGGGAAAAACGTTTAGGTGGAATGCCTTTCGTTTTTCTTTGAGACCGTCTGGGGATGGGACGATCCTGCAAAGGTTCGTCCCTGTCCTCAGCACTGCGAGACCTTTTCACTGAGCCCTCGCGTTCTCTCTCCCCTGTGCAAGACCTTCGCACATCACTTACAGCTCTTCTCCTCCACGCGCCTCTCTCCTCTTCTGTTTCAACCCTTGAGGAACTGGGAGCGGAGGCTGGGAGTGGAGCAGAGACTGAAGGCTGCAGTGGCTGAGAAACTGGCAGGCCAGCCACAGGGAGAAATACTTCAGATGCTGCCTGAACACGCGACCAATTAGCATGTTCCTCAAAAGAGGCATTCCTAGACACCACACAGGAATTGCCACCAGCGTAAAAACGATACCCCTTGCAGTTGGGCTCATAGCCAACAAAACGCATACGCTGGGCCTTAGGCTCCCCCTTCCTTCTTTGCCCCTTGGGGATGTGCACCCAAGCAAAACTCCCAAAGACTCTCAGATGTGCAATGGAAGGTTGTTTACCAAACAAACACTCATAGGGAGTAGTATTAACCACAGAACTCCACAGCCTGTTGTGTATGTAACAGGCAGTCAGAATTGCCTCACCCCAAAAACTCAGAGGCAGATCTGCATCAAGCAGCAAACTATGCATTCGAGTCTGCAGAACTCCTGCATTCCGCTCAGCCACTCCATTCTGATGAGGAGAATAGCCGGCAGTCGCCCTGTGCACTATACCCTGTTTTTTGATCCATTGTTGCAAGTTCTCCGACAGGAATTCCATTCCTCTGTCGGTTTGAAGCTTTTGCAGGGAATAACCAAATTGCCTTTCAACCAAGGAACACCAGTTCTTGAGAACTTGACACACATCAGACTTTTGTTTCAACAAATAGCAGAAAATGAACCTGCTAAAATCGTCTACGAGAATGACGAAATATCTAGCTCCCCCTAGGGAAGGTTTACTCATAGGACCCACAATATCACAGTGTACCAACTGAAATGGGGCGGTTGGTACACGAAAACTAACTCTCGGTGCTGGGAGTTGTTTAGATTTAGCTTGCTTGCAAATAGCACAGTCAAGAAAGACATTACAAGGCTTCAAAGTACACCCTTTACAACAACCAGCAAGCCTCTTTAACACAGGAAAGCTTGCATGCGCTGCGCGCCGGTGGAGGAGATGAAGGCACTCATCATGTTGTGGGACATTGCCATACACATTACACACAGTGTGTCGTGGCTCAAGAAAGAACAGCCTCCCTTCTCGTGTAGCCACAGCACATACCACCCCATCTTTGAGGATTTTACCTTGCTTCCCATAGAACTCAACCTTGAACCCTGACTCTGTTAGTTGCCCCACAGAAAGCAAACAGAAATCAAGAGAGGGAACAAACAAAACATTTTCCAAACCCATGTCAAGGGCAGGGACAAAAGCTACACCTTCGCCACAAACTTTAGCCTTTGTCCCATCAGCTAATGTCACAGAGGAAACACTGGCAGAATCCAAACAGTCAAATAAATCTTCAGAATTGACCAGGTGCTGGGAACAGCCGCTGTCTAGAAACCAAACGGAATCACCTGCCTCCTCAGAGCCTGAAACAGCATCTCCCAGGGCAACAGCAACTCTCAGCCGTCCTCTGGCCCGACCTCCTCTGCCTCCTCTGCCACGGCCCCTGGCACCGGCGCCTGTGAAGCTTTGCTCCCCTTGCTTCAGGAGCGGGCAATCACGCTTCAGATGAGAAGCAGACCCACAGCGAAAGCACCTTCGCACAGCATGGGCTCTCACCAGCCCCTCCTGCCTCGCCTCAGCAGCCGGAGAACTTTTTCTCCCAGCACAGGCCTCTGCAGCTGGAGCCGGCTGTGTGGGAGTCTCTGCATTCCTTGCGCGCTTTTCCTCTTCTTCCAGCAGACGAGCAGAAACCAAAGGAACGGTTAACTCCCTCTCTGGCATGGATTGAAGAGAGGACACCACCAGATTCCAGGAACTATCAAGAGAATTCAAGATGCAAAATACCTTGTCACTTTCAGGCAACACTTTGCCTCTCTCCCGAAGTGACGAAAACAGCTCCAACATCTCAGCCAAATGCTGCCTCACCGGGACACCGGGGGCCAGTTTCATCCCATATAAACGGGCGCACAGGGCGTACTTGGCGGCCGCTGATTGACTCAAAAACAACTCCCGCAGCCTCGCCCAGGCTTCTCGAGGGGTGGCAAGATCCCTGATATGCGTGAGCTGGTCATCCTCCACAGCCAGAAAGAGGACAGACATGGCACGCCTCGTTGCCGCTGCTATCTCCGCAGCAGTCCCCTGCAGAGTCGGGGGAGCTGTGAAAGCACCCCACAGCCCCTCAGCTTGCAAATACTTTTCCATGCGAGCTGACCATGCCAAGTAATTAGTTGCATTTAGCTTAACGAGAGGCAGGCCCCCAGGCACCACATGAGCCATCGTAAAAACACCTCAAAAAACACCTCTCAAAACCATCCTCTGCGACCATGTTGAAAAACCCGCCAGGGGCATTACCATCAATAGGAAAAACATCACAGCCAACACGAGGCAGCAGGCTAACAGTCTTTATTGCGGGCAATAGATCAAGTAGCAGACTATTAAGTTACAGCGCAGCGAGCCATCTCCTCGTCCAGAGCAGAAAGGAACAGGAAAAAAGAAAAAGGCACAGCCTGTACAAAAGCCGTGATTTTAAGTATACATATTCAATAACAAGGCGTTCCCTTAACCATAACAATGTTGCGGCTACACGCAGGAGAAGACCTTGAATACGTTTAGGTTTCACATGGGCAGCTAGACTAAACAACTACAAGCAGCCTTGCGTTCTCACCCTCTAGTGGTGGGAAAATATGAAGCCAGGAGTAACAACAGGTCCCATCATGCTTCTCAACCTGTGACATAGCCAGCCCCAAACCTGGCTGGATTGGAGTCTTTGGACTCACTGTGTATTGGCGAGTCCACTAGCTTGACAGGGGAGGCCCCCTCATCAAGCACGATCCTTTAGGGGTTCACAATCTAGCACAGCTTGCTAGATCATGTCCTCCATTGATGCGACAGGATATCAGAATCCCTGAATTGGGAATTTTTGTTTTTGGAGTTTTAGATGAGATGAGTTTTGGTAATAATTTCATCACATGGGTTAAAGCAATTTATGACATACAGCATGGATTTTGATCAATGTTTGAGCAAACCAGAAAGGAACAAGGGTATCCAGTCTCCTCTTTATTGTATATCTTAGCCCCTGAAGTCATGAACAGGGCAATAAGGCACTATGAAAAAATCAAGGACATAAGTACTAAAAAGAACGTATATAACTGAGAGCATTTGGGGATGACAATTGGGTTAGAGCAGTGGTTCTTAACCTGTTCTTTCCAGAGTCCCCCTGTAAATATAATTTTTGCAAGACTTAAGTCAAGGTTTAAATATTTGAATGTGTATTTAAATATTCAAATATTTATTTATTTATTATAGGCTTCTGCAGAGTAGGATTCACATTCCCGCTCATACACTTGGTGACCTTGGACAAGGCACATCCTCTCAGCCTCAGAAAAGAGCAAACAAACCTTGTCAAAACAAAAACAACAACCTTCTGATGGAGTCATCTTAGGGCTGCCATAAGTCAAAAGTGACTTGAAGTCAAACAAGGGAGCAGTTTCAGCACCCACCCCACTACCACCCCACTACCATATCTCTGTTGTTGTTGCACAGTGGATCCCCAGGGGTCCATGGACCCCAGGTTAAGAACCATTGTGTTAGAGAATCTTCTAGACAGAATAGAAGTGTTGTAGGAGACACTTAAAGAATTTGGAGATGATGATGTTAATGATGTTAATGAAGAATATGAAAGCAGAAGACCAAATGCAATTGACAGATAAACCAAGCTATAAAATTGAGAAAAAAGTGAAATATTTAGGTATTAGTATGACAAATAAGAACTCTATGTTACTGAAAAGACAACTATGGTCATTTCCACATGGGCATATTGCCCACGCTAGAGCGACCTCTCCAGGAGGTCTTCTTCACTGGGGTCTGTGCTAGAGCAGTTAAAAAAAGTGAAGTTCTAGACCTCAAACTGTTCTAGCGCAGCCCCGGTGGTGGCGCTGTGAGTTTTATAAAAACCACCTTCAAAAGTGGTTTTTATAAAACTTACCCGCGCTGCCCCGTAGCAGCCCCCAGTCAAGAACTGCAGAGACACGGTAGCACGCCCCTGCAGATCTGCCCAGGGGCGGGCTTCCGGCTGGCGCGCTGTCCTAATTGGCGGAGCGCCGCCGACCGCCATTTTGGGCACCGCCGGGAGCCGCCGAGCGCTGCCGAGCGCCGCCGAAATTCGGTGGCTTTTGGAATGGCGGATCCGTGCTCTTCGGAGGGATGGAGCAACCTGCTCGCGGGTAAGCTCTGCCCCTGCGTGCGCAGCCCCGTTTCGGCCCCCCCCCCCCGTGAAGAAAGGGCCTATGTTAAAAATGTTAAAACAAGAAATAAGATAGATATGCAGAGATGCGTGAAACTTAAGTGATCCTTGTTGGGGAGAATTTCTGAGATAAAAATGAATAAAAATGAATGTTTTGCCAAGAATGCTCTTGTTTCAGACAATATCAATTTTGACTAATGATGTCTTATTTAAACA
Source organism: Iguana delicatissima (assembly GCA_948472985.1). Taxonomy (NCBI): domain Eukaryota; kingdom Metazoa; phylum Chordata; class Lepidosauria; order Squamata; family Iguanidae; genus Iguana; species Iguana delicatissima. Next base: position 19,514 of record CAOKZL010004092.1, read on the forward strand.
AAGACAGGGTGACTTATATGGCAAGGGAAGAAGCTGAGAACTGAATATAAAATTTTACAAGATGCAAAACAGAGAGCAGTATTGGGAGTACTGGATTTGAAACTGTATTTTTCCTCATGCTATTTGGTTTGGTTGAAAGATTGCATTGCATTGACAAAGAAGAGGTTGTTGGATTTAGAAGGGCATGAACTGAGGTTTGGGTTGCATGGTTAATTGTGGTACAAGAAAGCTAAAGTAAATGCAGATTTTAATAAGCACTATATGAGATGTGCAAATTATTCCTTTGGGGGAAGCAATTCTCTGTTTTAACAATATACCCTCCCCCAGATTGTTTTCAATCAGTGGTAGCATTTTTCAGAAACTAGAAGTGACTGGTTGGTTACTTTATGTTCTTAAAAAATGCTCTCTGGCCTAAAAAAGGAGAGGTCCAGGTTATATTTAAATTGCAGACTGTGTCCCTAAAGTTTCTGAGAGCAAGATTGCCTTTTGGATTTAAAGAGGGGTTTGGGGTTTGTTTAATTTTTTGGTAGGGGAAGGGTTGGGGAGGGGTAGCCCAACAAAACTCAGGGAGAGGAGGAATGGTCTCTGGACTATTAGAAGTTACCCACCCTGGCTTATATTCTAGATCTACAGATTTGTGGGTAGAGAAAGAGCCAGTTCAGTGGGTTAGTTCAGATATCCACAGTATCTGGAATTACCCCTTTTTAAGGAATGCAGACTCTAAAGTTTTAGTTAGATGAAGTTTTTTTTTTAAATGTACTAGATCAGACAAACAGTATTTTTCCCTGCAGCCCTTTGGCATGCTTTCATGACCTGTAGTCATATTATGTAGTTCCAGAGGAAGTTCCCAGGCTTTGAGGTATCTTACTCAATTCAGCAAGTTAAAGTGGTTTCAATGTTTTCGTGCGTGCCTGGCAATAGTTGCTGCTAGAAAATGTACAAGCCAACAGAGAAAAGCAGCGATGGGGCAGGGTGAACCAAGAGCCAGTGAAGATCATTGGACAAAGAGCAGCTCTTGCAACAGACTAATGTTGAATGGTAATGGGATAAACTGGAAAGCCCATGTTGTGTAGTGCAGATAGTTTTGTAATGGGATTAGGAACATATAGGACATTTCCGCACTAGACTGTTATAATGCTATTATTCCACTTTGAACATCCTATGTAATCCTGGTTTTTGGAGTTTAGGGAGGGGCCTTTCAGGATATGGCCCCAGATTCCAGACCATGGAACCCACTAGATCAGTGGTTCTCAACCTGTGGGTCCCCAGATGTTTGTGGACTTCAGCTCCCAGAAGCCCCAGCCACTGTGGTCAATGCTCAGGGCTTCTGGGAGCTGAAGTCTAGAAACATCTGGGGACCCAAAGGTTGAGAACCACTGCACTAGATGCTCTTGGGCTAATCATTCTGGGTTGTTGTAAATATAAAGGCAGGAGGAGAGCTTAGCTGAGCAAGGGCAGGATATAAATATTAAAATACAAAATGCAGCAAATGAAAAAGAATAGTGAAGAAATTATTAAAATTCCGTAATCTTGTGAAAGGATATAGATCAGTATTGATTCCAATGGAGAATATGGAATTTCTCTCTAAATCAGCTCCTAGAGCATCTTTGCTGAGGAGGTGAAGTGCTGTCATTTCTAAAAAATCATTTATTGTATGGAGAAAATACAAATGTAAACACAAAAGCATTACTTCTAATTGTTTGGAGAAGTGATGAGGTAGTCTTATAACAGTTACCTAGTTCTGTCACTGGGTGTAAAACTCATAGTGTAAGCTTTAAAAAATTATTTGCATAATTTTGGAAAACAGGCTAGAAGCAGTGGCAGAGTATGATCTAGACTTTGAGATTCGTAAAGTAAACCAAATGTTCATATGCAGCAGAGGTCCCCCCCCCGCATAGACTTATCCAGATGTTGATTTGCAAACAAACTGATCTCTTATAAGTTTTGCATCAAAGTAGAAGGGGATGTTTTTAAAAATTTCAAAAGTTATGTTATAGTGATTACAGTGTTGCATTAGGACTTGGAAAATCCAGGTTCAAGTCACTGCTAAGCCATAAAACCCACTGAGTGGCCTGAGCTCAGTCACACTCTCTCTCCCCACCCAACTTACATCACCAGGTAATTTTGAAGATAAATTAGGGGAGAGTAGTATCACACACACTACTTTGAACTCCATGGAGGAAAAGGTTGTTATAAATGTAAATAAGAGATCTGCTCCATGACATCCCCAGAGCCTGCTGTAGCAACAACCCCAACAACCGCCTATAGGGGTCAGAGCCTGGCAGGCTCCAGATGTGCCTGTGGGCACTTTCCTCTGTACCTGCTAAATGTGGAACTAACACCTGTGATTTCAAAAATGTCAACAACCTAGTGACATTATTAGGTTTTAAATATATCTGGAGACTGGCCCTTCACTTTGAAGCACTTGCTGTCACTGCCCCTAAAGGAAGAAAGAGATGCATTTGTCTAGTTAAGAGAATTAAGCTCAGAAATGGAAGTGAGTGAAGCAGGGGTCAAGTGGGAAAAATTGAACGAATGGGAGAAAGGAGAACAAGTTTGAGCTGGTTGTGACCCAATAGGATGAGAAGAGGAAACAAGGAGGCTTAGGCTTGTAGGGTTATAGGAGGAGACACAGAAAGCCTGCTGTTAGGAAGAACTTTAGTGTGTAAGAAGGGGAGAGAAAGCAGGGGGTGTATGTTTTGGGTAAAGAATTTGTATTAGTAATGTTGGGGTGTGTGTGTGTATTAGAGAAAGAGAGAGAGAGACAGACAGAAAAAGAGAAATAGCCTTTTCTTGTTTGCGAAAGAAGATCCTTAGAATGAGAGATCATTCTAAATGGAAATGAACAAAGTCATCCTACTGGTTATGCAGTTTTCACATGAACAGGTGGTTAATTCTAATGCTACTGTCATCATCATCAGTATTTTAAAAGAAGGAAAACATGAGAGCAAACTATTAAATCTTAACTGAAGTATTCAGGCAAACCAATTAACTTACAGGAGTACCACAGACAAACTTAACAACCTTCTGCTGTATTTCTATAAATCGCTAGAAAACGAGAAAGGGATTCTGTTTTATTGTATATTTATTGGCCAATCTTTACCAGATTTGTGCATTTAACTTCCTCTGTGAAATTCCAGGATGAACTTCCATTTTGGCAAAGATATTTGTCTATCTATTATATATTGCAGAGGTAGAAATCACAGAAAATGCTTTAGCCAAAGTTGGTAGTTTTATAAAAAGTCAAAGACCAGTTATTCTTCTTTAAGAAACTCAGTAGATACAGTTTACTTCTAGATCATATAGTGGTCTTCCTGGGGTTTTGAAAGGTCAGGAGTACCTTAAACAGATTTAGAACCTTTTACATCTTAGCACAATCTGGAATGGAAATAGCTGCAAGATGGAAGATAAACAGCAAATATCCTGCTGAGAAAGGTCAAAGACATTGATGGGATACCTGAGGCATCTATGAATTTGTTGTGCATACAGATAAATAATTAAAAGCCTATATGAGGGATGAAAGCTACCACAAGGCTGCTGCATATTAAGAACCAACCACTACGTGGAGCTGATTAAAATTCTACTTAAATTATTGGCAGCATTAAGAACAAACCCATGTGCATCATATAGGGTCATTTGTTCTTTTTCTTCGGCCTGATTCCTAATTAAATCTGGCTGCAGAGATCGGCATGAGGGGAGGTGCTTCAGGCATATTGTTGCTCTAATATATTCAAGCCATACATCAAAGAGGTTCTGAACTATTAGCCTTGAAGAATAGATCTCCACCGTGATGATTAACATGCTGGTTTCCTTGCCCTGGGTTCCTTTCTCATGCTGTCAAGTTGTTAACTCTTTGCATTTGTCTCCACCCCCACAGCTTCCTATCTTGGAATTAGGTTCAACCCATTTGGGCAGGAGAAGTCCAACAGCCAGGAATCATTCTCTAGCACAAGACAGCCTTCCCAGTGCAGGTTCCCCCTTTAGATGTCTTTTCCAGCCCTGTTGCTCTGACAAAATCCAGCATACAGCAAAATAATCTGGAGGTCACATGAGGCTCTTGTAGGCCAGATAAATACCTGTCTACATCACAAGACATTTGCAGTTCATGACATCCCTCACTTTTTATCCTTTTCCAGATCCTGGGAATGTTACCTTACTAGACTACAGCTTCCAAAACACCCCAGCCACAGGCCATGCTGGCAGACAAAGGGGCTTCTATGCATACTTATCTGGCATAGATCCCATTTTGTCCAGTACAAAGTTTGGATAAGTAACTTTTTGGACTGTACTACCATGGCTGGTGTTGGCTGGATATTCTGGAAGTTCTCGTCTAAAACAAAACTACGTAAAACAAAAGAAAACAAACTTCTCTGAACTCTGCACAGAGGCATTGACTTCCACTATCTAGTATCTAGCACTGTCCTGATAAGTATTGTTGTTGTTGTATGCCTTCAAATTGTTTCCAGCTTATGGCAACCCTAAGGTAACCCTCCATGGGGTTTTCTGGGGCTGAGAGTGTATGATGGACCCACGGTCACCCAGTGGGTTTCCATATCAGAATGGGAAAGCAAGCCCTCATCTCCAGGGTTGTACTTCAATGGTCAGACCACTATAGTGTTCAAAGGCAAACAATTCAATAAAGGGGGAAAAATCCAGGTTTTAGTAGGTAACAATGTTTTATACTGAAACACAATGGCTGTTTATGCACTGGCCTGTTATAGCGCTATGATTCCACTTGCAACATCTTATGGAATCCTGGGGTTTGCAGTTTCGTGAGGGGCCACTCGGCCCCTCACGAAACTGCAAACCCCAGGATCCATAGGATGTTGCAAGTGGAATATAGCGCTATAACAGGCCAGTGCGGAAATGACCAATGTTTGATTTATACTAAGGAAACCTGAGATCAAACTCCTACTCAGCTGTTACGCTTACTGATTGATATACTTTTTAAACCAAACCTGCTATACAGGATTAATTTTAGGATAGCATGAAAAAAATCTCATGTATGTTACCCTGAATATGTGGGAGACAGGACGGGTACCAGTGTGATCAATAAATAAAATATCATGGTTGCTCTGGCTGCTACATTGGTTTCTAGCTCAGCATCATGCTGATACTACTGCAGGTGATCTGTACATTAAATATACATTAATAAAAACACCAGCGCAGAAATTTTTTATATGTTATATATTTTGCTGCCAACAAAAGTTGAGAGTTGTCCCTGATTGAAACAGAAATCTTTTATTCACACCGAACTTTGTCCGTTCACACAAATGCAGAGTGTAAATAGTGACATTCTAAAAGTAATTTTATTCATTGCAGTGTCTAGGAACGTAATTTGTTCCTATTATTCATTATGCTGTTTTAAATAAGTAACTTGCTGTGATGATTTTTGTTGGTTTGGGTTACTATAAAAATCTCTCAAAATTGATATGAAAATAGCACAAAACTTGAAAAATTCCTGTCAAAGTGCCTTCAAAAACCCTGCTAAAGGTTCAAAAACCCCATTAAAAAAAACTAGAAACTGTTATCATTACACTGATGAAGCGATTTGATTCTCATTCGCAATGTTATTTTTGAAATGAGTTACTTAACCCCTCAGTGCTGGAACCATGTCAGAAGCATCTACACTGCCTGTATCTCACTACTTCCAAGCTCTGCACGGATATGCATTTTGCAAAAAATCCTATCACCAGGTACTCTTTCTATCTAGAAGTCAAACACTTTAAAGGGCAGGCATTTTAGAAGATGCAAGGTCTCAGATGCTTCTATCTAGAATAAGGGCCATGGTTTATCCTTCACACTGGAAAGAACTCCCTTTTTCAACAGATTTAAGAAATGGGAAAACAGGACTTATTTACGTGTATGAGCCTTAAGGGAAATAAATGTGTTCATTTGAACTCTCCATTTAACTGCAAAAAATCTCAAAAGGTAAAAATTAAGTTCAAGGGAAGGTGTAGTATTCCCTGTTGACATTTTTCCTTTTATTCACAAAAGATACGAATGAGCCAGGGGGAAAAAATTGTACACACAGGACATCCAGGCCATATTATCATGCTGAACATCTTGAAAACATCAACTTAAAAAGGATCTGCTTCATATATATTCCAATCAGAGGCAACCTATTCACCTAAGAGGCAAGAAAATAGACAAACTCTAGTATGGAAACTGTCTTGATTTGTTTCTTTCTGCCTGCTTCAGTTTCTTGGACTATCATTTAAACTCCAGAGAACATTGAGTTGTTATCTAAGCAGTCCTTTTGCTTTTTTCCCTGCATAGTATCAGTAAAATAGTAAAAATAGTAAAAAAAAGTTCCATAAGAAATAATATGTCACAGGAGCCTGTCTGTAGCATGCCACATTAAAATTCACCCACTGAGAAAGATATCAAAGCCTAACTCAAAGAAAAAAAAATCACAATAATGCAAAATGTTATCATTGTGCCTGACATAAATCAGTGGTTTTCAAACAATGTCTTTTACAGAATCCAAGACTTCCTTGGAAGCTCATCTAGAAGAGAAAATAATAGCAAATTTTCCTGAAGACCACTTGCCTATCTCTATCAGTGTTTGCATTGCAAGGTGACACTTACAGGACAACTCTAGACCACACTCCCAGCCAGCATAGAGAGTCCAATGCTCAGAAAATATGGAGAACACAGAATTAAGTGATCAAACTACAAGATGGAGCACGCGTAAGAAAACAAATATAAGATGTGTGTGTGCCTTTTCAAATGAAGAAAAAATAATTTGCTAAAATTTCTCTAATGAAATTCTAAAGCCAGCAGCAGCAAAGGGACAAACAAGCTAGCATTCTCTTCAGTGATGAGCTAACAGATCTTCATCTATTTTATTTTATTTTATTTCATTTTATTTCATTTTATTTTATTTTATTTTTATCAATAACTGGACATGGCAGACTAGCAGGGATGAGCTACAATTTCATGGTACATTTATCCTTTCTTAAACCATACAGTCAGATTAATCCCCTGTCCTTCCACTTTTTTAGCTACTTAAAAAAAGTCCCAGCTTCTCCCCCCCCCAGCTCCTTTCCCCCTTTGTCCTTTTACTTTTCCTTTTGCTGAAAACTGAGTTCAAAGTGAAAAGCATTTTGCACTCAATTAACTCCCAGTAAGCTTAAGCAAAAGTAAACAGCTGCAGCCTTTCCAAACTTCTGTGTTCCTCTTCATCAGTAACTTTTGCCAGTCTGACCATACTCTGATGTTGCTGAGTCACCAGTCTCCTGATTTTCATCTGCAAAATAATGAAAGGTATGTTAAACTAAAATAATATCACTTTTAATTTCTTGTTTCTCCAGACTACATAATGCAACTTACTTTTTCAAGCATGTAGACGTAGTATTTTTTATGGCCCTTCAGACATATAGGCTGGGATCCTGTTGGGTAACTAACAGTGGAGTAGCCATGCTGGTAGAGCTTAAGGAGTCAGTGGTGGCTCCAAGAACTAAGCCAAAGAGTGGCTAGGAGAAAAAGTTGGTGGCAGTGGGGACAGAAGGAGAAGGCTTCTGGCTCTAAGTGGCCAGTTTCACTGAAGCATAGCTTCTGGAGTGGGGGTTATTGGCCTTCTCAAAGGCAAGGTGCTTTGGGAAATGTGACCTGGACAAAAATCTGTCTGGTTCATCCTTCTGGAGGTTCATTTTTCATCCTGCCACAACTGCCACCCCCTCTTTGTAAATGAGCAGAGTGTGTATGTGCATTTACCTCTCTGAACTCACTGTATTCACTGTGGGTCTGTATACCACTATGCACACACAGATTCTGCTGTATCCTCTGAGTGTACCAGTTTAATAGGACAGTCCTCCCACTATTTCAGCCACTTTTAAAATGTCCCAGTTCTTGTACTCTCATTTTCTCCCTTTGTTCTCTCTCAGCTTACTTCAGTTGTTACAAACTGAGTTCAAAATAAAAAAAAGTAGCCCTCACTCAATCAATTCAACAGCGAAGAGAGGAGAGGAGAGGTTAGAATCTTGCCCTTCCCAGCCGACTCAGGCAAAAGCAAACTGCTGCAGTCACTCCCAGCTTCCTCATTAATAACTTCCCCCACGCTGATGTTGATTGGCCACATGTGTCCCAGTTTTCATCTGTGAAATGTTGGAAAGTATGTTCCGGTCCAGTATTGTCACATGCTTATAGCTTAGTTTTTCCAAACATCAGATAACCTCGTCATTGTATGACTTTAGACAATGGAAAGTAGGATTGTAATACTTGTCACAAGCATGTGTTTGTTCATTTTTAGTATACTGAGAAGTTTTTATATGGAGGAACATTTAGTCTCCAATCTGCCATGAGACAGCAAACAAGAAAAAGTTTGCCTTTTCACCTGCATATGATAGCACAGAATAGAAACAGAACTAGGGCAGGAATACACAGATGGGGTGGGTTTTATAATTAGCAGTTTCCAGCAAATTCTTTGAGATAAAGTTGCTCTGCCAGCAGGAGAGAAAGGATTGTCACCCCCTCTTTCTTTGCCTAACATCATCATCATCATCTCTATCTTCCAAGAGCTCAGGATGGCTCTCTTCCCCATTTTTACTCTGTGACAAAGGTTAGACTTTAAAAAAAGGTCCAAAGTTGTACAATGAATTCCATGATTCATTGGGGATTAGAGCCTCCCTCTTCCAAGTCCCATTGCCAACACTCCAGAATAAAAAGAATATTTAAAGACCTGAGAAATAATATGAAAAGTGTTAGAAACCCAAACAAAGTGAATCATGGTGAAAGCCCTTGTCCCAGTTCCAACAAGTATCTCCAGCCCTGAGATTCTGAATCATGTCTCCTTGCATCCACTTCCCAGAGATATGCCATTTTCCTATGCACACACATACTCAATATGGGCAAGTAGTGTCTGGGGGAGGGCAAGAGTGAGGATAGACAAGGATTGTCCAGCTGTTTTGATACCTGGATATATAACAACATCATATGCAGAAGGCACCTGGGAGGTCGTGGAGTACGTGTGCATCATGCGCTGGCTATCAGAAAATACTCACATGATCCTTGGTTGCTCCCCACCTCCCCTGTTCCCCCCACCAGGGGGAACAGTGAAAAAGTGAGTTTCTTTAAGGGAAAACTAAGGTAGTTTGCCAACCAATTTTTCCCCCCCACTGTGAGAATATCTTTGAAAACCATGCCATTTTTGAGATTTTATCATGGTGGGAAGAAAACAGAATATTCATTCTCCCCTTAGCCAATGCAGTAAGCATGACACCACATTGTTTTTCTTCAATGAGCTTTAATACTAATGAAAATGTATCTCATTAATTGGTCACAATTTCATGACAGCTTGTATTGTGTAGGTATATTAACAGGGTTAATTAGTTCCATTTAATTCCTGTACTCTGCTTTCTTGAAATGTCTGATCAGTAAGTTGCAATGGTAACATATATATTTCAATGAAGTATAAGTAAACAAACATTCTCCCCTTTCTTCAACCTCTTGATGTCTTGCACAGACTGCTTTCCAATCCATATGTTCAGAGTATTTTTATGGCAATCTTTTCCCTATCACTTCCAGCTGTAGATTCCCACCCAAATTCTGTTTTGAATTATGATTTAATAAATACACTTCAAATTGAAATCATCTTTCCTTTTTGTCCTCCCCAAGCTATAGTTTCCCACACCCATCACCCTTCTAGCCATGATTAATATATAATTTATGTTTGAAATAAAAAACCTTCTCCTCTTTCTGCCTTACCCATCTCAGATTCAGATTCCCAGTCCCACCCCAAAAGTGAGCTCCGTTTAATATGTAGCTTTTCACATTTATTTTATAATCTCAGCTCATCTGCAAAGCACCTCTCTTGTCTTATATTTTACTTTCAACCTGTACTTAATTTATAAATATAAATTTATAATGGGCTAACATGAAAGATCATGATTTCTGGCATCAAAGTTCTTACCTCCTATCTTAGATGTATAGGGAATATTAGCTTGCTTCTGTAATAATCCCCATCATTTCAGAAATCAGTAGAGAATTCCAACATCTACAGTGACGAAAAAAAAGTGAATTGTGGTGGCATAAGTCCATCTCATGCCATCATACTTCACCAGCAGGATCTCAGCTGTGGTTCTGAAAATACTGTGTCTACTCTAGCAGCAAGCTGTCAAATGCTTTAATTTTCACTGTGCTTTTTAAAAATAGGACTACATAAGAACTATTTTTCCGGTTTCAAATGTTTTTAATATGCAAGCCAAAACAGCCCTATATAGTTTACATAATACATATAACTCAAAAACAATTTCCATTGCTTTCAGTGATGCACATACTCAGGTAAGTGGGCACAGGATTATTGTCCAAGTTTAAAACAAGTTTAAAATGCAAAATTCATATAAAATATGAAGCAAGGGTGGATAGAGCAGGACTAAGTGCAACTCTCTAGCTTTTGTTGGTCTGCTATTCCCTTCAATTCCAGCAAGTGTAGCCAGTTGTGAGAAAGGGATAGATGGGTATGTTGCTGAAGGCAATGTAGCATACTGAATTGATGACTGGACTCACACTGCTGAGAGCTGGATTTGAATTATCTCATAATCATCCATCTTATTGGGTGGGCTTGGACCCATAATTTTTGTTCTGAAAGCACTTGAGTGTTACCCTGATTTCTGGGGTCCTTTGGGGGACATCTCAATGTGCTCCATGTGATGGGGAATGGAAACTAGTCAGGTCTCCAATATTAATAAATAAGTTTTGGGTTCTTTTCTATTTGAATACTATACTTGGATGTTGAATAGTCATGATCTCCCAAAGTTTTTTTTTAAAGAAAATAACATATAAAAATTAATTACTCTTTTTGACTTTGTATTCCAAAGATTTCTGGCTTTAGTCTTCAGATCCGCCTCATATCATGCCAAGTCAGCATCCGGCTTTCAAATGTGATGATCTACCATGGCCAGCTGTACTTTGTCATCACTTTTTTGGACTGAATGGAAATATTCAGATTTTTTTTCCTTCAGCAACTGACTCTTTATTAATTGAAACCTGCTGGAATACAAGGCTGCCATTCTCTACTTTCTTCTCTGACCCCATTCTCTTGTTTGATTCATTTTCCACATGTTAGGATGTCCTTCAGCAAGGAGCTTCTTCAGTACTCCAGACCATACCTTCAACTTTTTGGACTACACTGGCTGGGGGATTCTGAAACTGTAGTGCGAAAAGTAACTTTTCCCAATCTCTGTTTCAGAGGGAGAGCTGCCCTTGCCTTTGGATGCCAGCACCCATTCTTCAGCCCAGTATATGGTACTGTTTTCTATATAGCTGTCTATATAGATGTCATGTTGAGGAGGGAGTGGGCTTGTTCTCTGTCGCTCCAGAAACTAGGACAAAGAGCAATGGATTCAAGCTTCAGGAAAGGAGATTCCACTTGAACCTCAGGAAGAACTTCCTGATGTTCAGAGCTGTGCAGCAGTGGAATATGCTGCCTCGGAGTGTGGTAGAGTCTCTTTCTTTGGAGGTTTTTAAGTAGAGGCTGGATGGCCATCTGTTGGGAATGCTTTGATGGGTGTTCCTGCATAGCAGGGGGTTGGACTTGATGGCACTGGGGCCTCTTCCAACCCTATGATTCTATGATTCTATATGATTCATTACTGATTTTATTGGTTTATTTATATAGTGCTTTTAGGCCTCCAACACCAGATATTATCAATCACCAAACAGAGGGGTAGAAGAGCAATATACCAAGGACAAGGATAAAAAAGAACTATCTGGAAGCTGCCAGAGCTAAGATTGTCAAATCACCCATGATTTCCTCAAATAAATGGATCCAGATCTCTTGTACACTGGAACAAACCCCTCTTAGAACCAGCTAAGACTTGAATCTGAATTAATTACTTGTTCAGGAATGCAGTCAACTCCGTTTCACTGATGAGGAAAATTGTAGCATTTGTCATCAAATAACAATTCAAAAGGAGAGAGCATGGCTCAGGGGTGAAGAACTCTGATTGTACAAATTGTAAGTTTCAGTGTCTGGCATCTCTGGTTACAAAGACTTCTGATCAATAATTATTAAAAGGAAATTCTGCAACTGCACAATGGTGTGTTACTGTAATATGGATGTGCAGTGCGCATTGCCTCAACACATTTGTGCATTTTCCTGCTGTGTTGTATTGCTTACAGTCACATTCCATGGCATTTAGAAGGCTACACAGAATGAAATAACATTCTCAGAACTAGAAATTTTAATAGCACTCAGACAAAATAATATGAGGTTCAGGGATCAAACAAATATCATCTTGAATTTCAGTGAGACTTTATTTTGAGTGAGAGATATTTAAAAAGGGAGGGAGGGAGGGAAGGAAGGAGGAGAAATGCCCCTGTGTACATGCTCTCTCTCACACACACAGAATACAACAAGCCTCCAGGCCAAAGTTTACACTCATGTTTACACTCATATTGGATATTTCCTAGCAGAGCTATCTTGATCACAGAATTGACAGTCAACTTGACATGATTTGTGAAGAAAAGGGCCTCATGTTCTTAAATAATTTCTTTTAAACATCAAGGCTATTTCTGCACTAGACTGTTATAGTGCTATTATTCCACTTTCAACTTCCTGTGGAATCCTAGGGTTTGCAGTTTAGGGAAGGGCCTTTGAGTGCAGAAATGGCTCAAGTGACTCACTGATAAGTCCACTTATGGAACTGGTGGAAGAGTGTCTTTAGTAAGAGGATCTAAGTCTCTGCTGTATCAGAGAGGGAGTTATAGAAAAGAGGTGGGAATCATGTGGCCCTCCAGATATTGGACTGCAGCTCCCAACAGCCAACATAGCCAATGGGGAAGATGCATCTGGAGGGCTGCACATTGCCCACCTGTGTTCTAAAGAAAAAAAGATTATTTATTTTCTACTTTTATAACTCCTTTTTTAAAATCACCTTACCTAATATGCACCTATTCTTGTTTGGAATAACTCAGTTTAGACCTGGTTGCACGTAGAGTATTGAGAAAGTCCTGGCTCTGCTATAATTCCAAACGGTTGCTGTTAGTCAGCATAGATAAAACTGGCCTGAATTAGTATAGAGGGTTTCATAGTATCCATAACTAAATCCATGGTTTTCTTTTCGGGCTCTATACCAAGTTGGATCATAACCTACCATACACAAGTCCAGCCAGATCCTTTTGAAAATAATGTTGAAGACTGTGGGTCCATGGGCAGGATGACATCTCACACGTGTTGAATCAGGGTCCCATTGAAAGGAAGCAAAACTCCAAAGGATCTAGTTCTAAAACTTCTATTTCAGTGGAAATGCTTCATTGCATTCATGTTTTTAGTACCATGCGCTGGGATACACAGTAATGTGCCTTGAGAGAGATGTTAGTGCACTATGAAAATTAAATGTATTACATTATTAAAAGTCCCCAAGAGTTTAGCATGCTCCCTCACAGAGTACGCTGTCAACTGCATCTCAGTGGACCACTGGCTGTTTTCAGTCAGCTTCAGTTTGTGGAGAGGGGAGGGTACTTCTGCCACTTCTTTGCACTATGTATACGGCCCTTGCACACTACACTATTACAGCAGTATGATTCCACTTTAACAACCATGTCTACATCCTATGATCTCCTAGGATTTGTAGTTTGCTGAAGGACTAAAGCTGTCTGGCTGAGAATTCTGAATACCTCTCCCTCAAGTGGGAATCCCAGGATTTCATAGGATGTTGCTGTGGCAGTCAAAGTGGAATCATACCACCATAATTGTGTAATGTGAAATTGCTGTATGTCAAGAAGTCCTGATGCAGAGACACATTCAGAGAAAACATCCCCAAAACAGTGATAAAGAACAGGAGTTGGATTGATCGGGGAGCACAGTAGCTTTCCAGACATAGAAGGAAACACACTATAAGAACTCAGTGGCATGGAATGCTGAAAAGGTAAACGGAGACCACCAGGTGAGAAAGAAAAATGAAATAGTGGCTGGAAGGAGAAGAAAAAAGAAAGAGGCACAAAGCATAGAATGAACTTTTTAATAGCCTAGATAGTCTGGTGGAGCTAGGAACTAATGTGTTATACTTTGTAACACTGTTACAGTTTTGTCTGTAATAGGGCTGTAACTCACAATTTTTCAGAGCAATGTAACAGAAAGTTTGCCTGTTACTCCTTATTGAGTGTGTTTCTGACTCAGTTTGGCCAATAGGAGAGGAAGGGCCACATGGGTGGCTGTCTCATGGTGCTTCTTCATGTGGTGTTGGAGTGGAAGGCCCTTGCAGTCTCTTCCAACTTTATGATTCATGTGCTGCTACTGAAAAGATAGTACCAGAAGGCAACAAAGGGGAAGTCACATTGAAAGCAGGAGCCATACAAAAGACTTAGGAGCTTTCTGCACTACACTGTTATAGTGCTATTGTTCCACTTTCAACATCCTGTGGAATTCTGGGGTTTGTAGTTTACTGAGGCCAAAGAGCTCTCCGGTTGATAATTCTAAATGACCCTAAACTGCAAACCCCAAGATTCCATAGGCTGTTGAAAGTGGGATAATAGCACTATAACTGTGTAGTGTGGAAAGGCCCTCAGATTAGTTGGGGATTTTAAAGAATTTTTTTTAAAAAAATTAGGAGAATGCTGCTGCTGCTGCTGCTGCTGCTGCCAGAAACAGAAAGAGAGGCCCTTCCTGCACCCTACCTGGATCCATTGTCATCTGGTGGCGATCCTGGCAGTGGCTCTGCCAAGAAGGGAGCATGATGGGAGTGCTCCCCTCTGCACCAGACCAGGGCCATTTCCACACGAGGGTAAAACCCCGCACTGGGACGACCGGACACGGAAGTCGTCTACACCGCGGGGTGCGCTAGGGCAGTGAAAAAAGTGGAGGTTCTAGACCTCAAACTGCCCTTGCATGGCCGTGGGGATGGTGCTCCGTGTTTTATAAAGACCACTTTTCAAGTGGACTTTTTAAAACTCGCGCATGCTCTTCTCGCGGCGCCCATTTAGAACTGCAGGGACGTGCTAGCGCATCCCTACAGAGCTGCCCGGGGGCAGGCTTCCAGCTGGCGTGCTGCCCCAATTGGCGGAGCACCACCGGAAGCTGCCAGCCGCCATTTTGGGCACTGCCAGACGCTGCCGAACGCCGCCGACGTTTAGAGCGGCGAACGCGCACTGCTCCCCATGGGGATGGAGCCTCCCGCTTCATGGTAAGCTCCGTCCCTGCGTGCGCCGCCCTGTTTCCCCGCATGTCGCCGGCCCCCGTGTGGAAAGGGCCCAGCCCCCTGCTGAAGGAAGCGTGATGGACATTTCTCTTCCTTCTGCAGCACATCCGGGCACTTTCTCAGGCTGTGCTGGGGCAGGAAGTGCCTCCATTGCTCTTCTGGGGCTTCCACTGGCCAGGTGAGTGCAGGATGGTAGCATGATCGCATATCATTGACAGGGAAAACCCATCAATTTTTCATCCCGCAATCGTGCCAGCTGAGGATGAGAGAAGGACAGGACCACAACGATGTCATGCAGAAGCGTTGTCGTGGTCCCACTCCCCTCCGATTTCCATGCCAGGACAACAGCATCCTGCGGAAAGGGCCAAGAATAAGTGTGAGTTCATGAGGGTAGAGTCGGGTCTCCTTTGCTAAGCTGGCTGCTTCAGAAAGTGTCACAGGCCATGCTTGGGTGGGATGTGCTGTGAGAGATTGTTCAGGAGAGGAGAGGGCATTAATGCCTGAGGCCGGCTCTGAGGAGACATTGGCCAATTCCACACTACACTCTTATAGCGCGATTATTCCACTTTCAACATCCTAGGGAATCCTGGGGTTTGCAGTTTAGGGAGGAGCTGGCCAGCCTCTCTCTAAACTGCAAAGCCCAGGATTCCCTAGGATGTTGAAAGCGGAATAATCACGCTATAAGAGTGTAGTGCAGAAATGGCCATTAGGAGCAATAGTTGGAGAAAGAGAGATGAAGAAGGTTTGAGTTAGTGACTGCTTCTGCATTCCTGCCCAAAGCAGTGGATGTGGTAATCACTTGATCTACTGTGCCGTGTCTCTGCAAGTGAATGGAACTGTGAGTTTAGGCAAGGGACTCAGTAGTATGATGATGACAGAAGGAAAATGAGTGTTTAGAATAAGGAGTCAAACCACTGTGATTTGGGTTTTTTAAAAAACTTTATTTCTTTCTCCTTTCTATTCCCTCTAAATGCAAACACAAGAAGTATGGACTGGAGAATCTTTGGCTCTAACATCAAGGAGTTGGTTTGGTGTTTGTTGTTATTGCCGCTGCTGAAGCCTGGAATTATATGCACGCTAAGTATACTCCTCCTGAAGTGAATTTAGTGAGTTTTACTTCTGTGTATACCTAGTACTTTAAATGAAAGATTACTGTCAAATTCTCTTATTTTCTTTTCAGAGAGAATTTACACTCAGTCCGCCGGATTGCAAAATTTATTACAAAAGCTGCTTACCTGAGAGATCTTTTTATCATACAAAATGGGGTCCCCTGTCAGGGCGATGAGCTTATTTAAATGTTATGATTGAATTCTTATATTTGTTATTTTATCTTTCTTGTTTATTATGTATTTTACTTTTTATATCAAACCCACTACTTATTAAGTTTAAGTTTATAAGTTTTAATTATTTTACTTAATTTTATATGAATAGAGTCTATTTGTGTATGTAATTTCTGTATATCTATCTTTGTATTATGTACTATGTATTTACTGTTGATATGGTCAGTTGACTAATCAATAAACGTTGATGATGATGATGATGAAAGATTACAGTAGTTGTAACATTATGTGAAATAAATTCAGGTGCTTGGTTTAGATGGCAATTCTTATAACCAAGAAGCAACGTCGTGCATGCAGGATACCACAGTTAATTAACTTTATCCTTTTTATTCTGCCCCTACAATTCTTATTTTCATTCTGAGCTGCAGTTGAGTGCAATTAAAATCCATGTTTCATGAAGAAATATTGCTATTTGTATATTCTTACATTTATTTGCATTGTTTCCTACATACATCTTATATAGTGAAATATAGATCGCTAAACCAGCCAACTGGGCACTTTCTTGATATATTGGACTACAATCCTTATCACATTTCTAATTGGATTATCTGGGGGGAAGGGCTGAAGTTTAAGACAGTGGGTGGTAAAAAAGGTGCTAGGAAAGGACTGTAATGTCTTTTGTGTGGGTTTTCTTTTTTTTTTAGAATTTCCAAGGTACAATATCTGAATTGGCCACTTGGGTGACCAGAAAGAAATTTCCTGTATTTTCTAATTGTGCAATAGCAAGTAAGGATCAGCTGCAAGCCAGAGTATGAGTAAATAACTAGCTCTTTTTAAAAGGTACAGTGGGCTCTCCACATCTGCAGGGGTTCCATTCCAGGACCCCTGGCGAGTAGTAAAAATGCAAATGTGTGTATGTATGTGGATGCTTCAATGCATCTACATTCACATCACTGCCATTTTAAGATGTGATGCTCTGCGATAGATGGAAAAAGCAGTTGAGGTGCTCATTCATATGGAGGGTCCATTATAATGTTCCAAGCTCTAGAGTTTGGACACTGAGAAGCTGTTTTGAAATGTCTCCATGGACAAAAATGAGAGCTGGTCTTAGACTTCAATGGAGCAATCTAAAATTTTAGTACAACTGAGACTGGGCACCAATGTGTTCATGCCATCCTCGAAAACAATACCAATACCCCAATGAGGACTAAGCATGCTGAGAGCGCAAGGAATATTAACTGATAAATGAAGACAGAGAAGAAGAAAGTAAGTTGGAAGTATGGGAAGAAGAATGAACTGACCTTAAATGGGGGCATTTCACAGTGCAACATTTTATTACAGAATGTCACTTGTAATTACTTTAAAAATATATATTCTTAAAGTATAAGACTTTATACTTTCAATTCAGAAAAAATACTTTAACCATTGGACATTTATATACTGTTCTAATTAATTTTGTAAACTAATTGGTTAAAAAGGGGACAGCAGTGAAATAAAATAATCACTGTTGGGAAACTTTCAGTGTATTTCTTTGTCCTTTGTCCATGATGAATAATTCTGCAGAACAAT
Organism: Iguana delicatissima; assembly: GCA_948472985.1. Lineage (NCBI taxonomy): Eukaryota > Metazoa > Chordata > Lepidosauria > Squamata > Iguanidae > Iguana > Iguana delicatissima. Next base: position 37,503 of record CAOKZL010004092.1, read on the forward strand.
GTTCCCAACTAAATGAAAAGCTGCAGTAAACAGTGATATATACTAGCCCAAATTGTGCTTGTCAGGCAGGTATGTTAAAAAGAAGATGCTAAAGGAATATTTTCTTGATTAGATCATGGCTTCATTGAAATCCTCTCAGCTTTAGTGAAATAGAAGTTAACAATTTCAGACATATCAGATGATGCATCAGTATTCTGTAAACAGAAGACTGTGTAACCCACTTCATTGAAAAGCCTTTTCCGCAGCACTACTAGATAGAATCTCTCAATTTGAGAAGCAGGTCCATGAAATAAGACGTTTGCATGCAAAATCTTCCAGATTTCCAATGGAAATGTAAAACAAAGTAGAACGAGTTCCCTTGGGGATGGCACCTATCTTGGATTAGATCGTCTCTGATGTTCTTGCATCATATTATCAATGGCTTCGGGGAAATGAAACAGCAGTTTTCTTTCACAAGAACAAAGGCTTCCAGAGTTTTTAAAATGATAATGTATTTAAAGAACTTTTGTCCCTGCTATTTCTAAGATTTCCGGGAGAAAAATAATAACTTATTGTATTTTTATTTGTCTATCTTAATTATATTCAGATTTTGTGTTAACAAATTGGAATATTCATATAGAAGTTAGTAGTCTATTCACACCACCAGAGTATGTAGTCTTTACACAAAAAGAAAATCTCATCACTTGACAGAGGACAAGGATCAAGGGCATAGAGTGTCCACTTTGTGTTTGTTTTCTTAAGTTTCTTTTAGCTAGCCTTCACTCTACAGCACTTGGAAGCAGGTGGAATTTCTTTAAGTCATCCAATGTGCAATTTATTTTTGCAGCCAATAAGAGTTAAGCTTTAGGAACTAAGCATACTGTTTATTCCCAGGATCTGGAGGCCCACTTTACATTTAAATTTCTTTTTAAACATCATGTGCCCCTATCCACCACAGAAGAACTGCATGCAAAAGTGACCTTATCCAACTGCAAAATCATGCTTTTCCAGGTTTTACTGAATGGAATGGAAATTTCCTTCTGACCTTGACTACCTGGCACCATAGTCCAGGATTGCAGCTTTTAAGATATTGGGTGAAATGGCTAAGTATTACAGGCTGTAGGATCTGCATAGCTCAATTTGCCTTTTAAGTGAATACATCCACTAGAAAATAGGGATGTTTCCTGTATTCTTGGTTGTATGACGTGGAACAAAAACAGAAGCTGCTCCTTGGATGAGGCTGTAAAAGAACACGCTGATGCAACTGCACAGCAAAGGAATGCTGCCACATCAGATCCAGTGGTCTCTCCTGTTGGAAACCAAGGGACTGACATCTGTAGATCAATGTTAAGTCAGGATTTTGATGCAAAACCAATGATTTTTTGAACCCCATCACTCTAAGTCGGAGGCTCAAACGTGCCTGCTGTCATTACACTGCGCTTAGGATGAAGTTGTATGACCAGACATACGTGTGCAGAGCTTGGGAAGGCTGACTGGTAGATTTTTGGAATCTGTAGTTCAGAAAGTAACTTTTCCAAGCATGCTGGCTGGTGGATTCTGGTGTTGTATTCCAAAAATTCCATATACTACCAGCATATATTGCACCCATTTTTGGTGGTAGACTAATCACAAGGAAAGGACATACAGGAGAAGATATGCATGCACAGATACCTGATCATACATTGCCTAAATGTGGGAAGAGAATGCAAGTTGAAGACTCTCTATGTATGATTTTATAGTGTAGATTTTATATACTAGATCAGTATGGAAATTGGTCCAGTGGGAAAACTGGCTCATTCTGAAGAGCAATATTTATTCAGATTGTATCTTCATGATTTTCTTTCTTAAAACAGTCTGACAAATAAGAGCTTTGTCTTTTTTATTTTTGGCATTTTAATTGTAGCCTCACCCCTCCATGTAGTTAATGGGAGATTGTCCCACGGGGAGAGGGAGAAAGGAACTAGCTGATTGCTGAAGGCTTTGAGAGAAATATGAAGAGGCCATTGAAGGAGAAGCTTTGTTCTTTGCTTCTCAATGGACCAAGCCCAAACAGAATGGGTTCCCTGTCTTGAAAAAAATTAATGTCCAGTATACACAATGCTAATGAGCTCCTTCTGGGGCATAGAAAAAGATATTTTCAGGGCGAGCAAAGAGCAAGTTGCTTGTTTTTTCCTCCCTGAAGGTGAAGGGTTAATGAGGGGGTGGAGTAAAGGCTAATAGGAAAGCAGCCTTAAGTCTGAGCTTTAGACTGGAAATGAGAAGACAGAAAAGTGGAGCATAATAGGACTGAAGATGCCCCTCAGATTGACGTAGTACAAGTTAATTGCTTGGGGCACAATGGCAATCTTCTCATTCTATTTAGGTCGTACTTCTCTGCTGTTAAAGATGTTTGTGAGATTTGACAGCCTCATCATTTCCACCTTCCAATTCAAAGCATTGTGTGACTAGCAAAACTGTGAAGGGCTAAGACATGGAGTGAAATTACAGCAAATAACAATGTAACTTCTTCTTTACCTGCCCTCATTCACTTGCTTAGCATGTTGACAAGGATGTTGAGAAGAATACTTCATCCTTAAAATAGTCTCTTTTTAATATTTTTAAAGGCATTTAAGCTGCCAGGCAAATACTGTTTTTATTGACTCTCAAAGCATTCCCTGTACTCCAGAGTCAATAGGGCAGCCCCATCATCACAGCCTTCATTTAGCGTAATAGGCCACAGGACACTTTGAGGAAAGAAAACTTCACTAGTGGTTACAATGAAATGCGGGGGGGGGGTAGCTGTGTTTTTCCAGGCTAATGAACAGTCTACCAGCTCACAGAATGCACTCTAGAGCACACTGTAGAAAGGGGAAGGAACATAGCTAATGAACACTTTGATTTATATGTTGGGAAATAGGCAAGCAAAGAACCCCTTAGAGCTGTGTGGATGTTACATTTCCCCACTAGCAGGACAAAGAAAAACAGAAAGCAGAACATTCACAAGTTTGCAGTTTCTAGAGGGTTCAGATTCAAGCTTCACACTGAACTTCCAGACATGAACCAGAACATTCACAATTCTGCTCTTTAATAAATTATTTATGCAAGTTTTAAAGGAGTGAATATGGAGGGGAAAGCATTCCAAACTGTCCTTAGATTTTTATATATGAAGAAATGACAAAATAGTCTAAGGTCATTTCCGCACTAGACTGTTATAGTGCTATTATTCCACTTTCAACATCCTGCGTCCTGCAACCCCCAGGATTCTATAGGATGTTGAAAGTGGAATAATGGTACTCTAACAGTCTAGTGCCGAAATGGCCTAACAAGGCATCAAACAAGGCATTAGATAAACTCCTGGTTACTTTCCTACTGATTGTATACACAACCTTTGCAGACAACTATTTAAGCTAAAGCTCTTGTTTGTTGTTAAAAAAGAAAAATCCAGACAGAAACAATATGAATCCAACTTGGCTTAGGTTACAATTAAGGTGAAAGCATAGCACAAACATTGTTCATAAAGAATTCAATAGCAAATAAAATGTCCTTCCCCGACTCCACTGCAGTTCTTCATTCTTATACGGTTTGTATTTAAGAATCCAAAAGTATGGCCAGAGTATTGCTCCACTGAGATCCCTGAAATCTATCCAGATTTCCCAATTCATAACATTTCCCCAAATGGTTCACATGAAACTCTTCAGGATGCTTATAAAAATCTTTGTTTAAGGGCTGTGTATTTCTGCTGCAAACTGACTGTGCTTTTAAATCTCCAGCTTCTATGGATGGGCTTATGTAGATATGCTACACATGTTAGACATTTTATGCACATACAAAGAACACATGCACTTCAATCCAGCAACAGAAACAGAGAATCAAATATAAGGGCTTCTGGCATCCAAGGAAGGTTATAAAAATGACCCATTTGAAGAAATAGATACTGCAGCAGTGGTTCTTGGGATGGGAATTCCATTTAGCTGTTTGGACCCTGTGAAATAAGTTATGCAATTTCCCCATTCTTCGTAAAGCAGAAGGAAGTTTCTGGGGCAAATTTTCACAGGATCAGGTTTGTCATTTGTTTTAAAATTATTTATGACATCTACTTCTTAGGCAATTCTTTAATTGAAAGTCTTCAGATCGGCTTGTCACCAAAAATACAGTAGGTTCTCCCATATCCACATGGGATATGTTCCTGGACTGATCATGGGTAAAGAAGAATGTGGATAATAGTGAATACTATATTTTGACCCCCACACCAGGCCAGGCAGTAAGGGAGATCCAGATCCTCCTGCCTGCCTGCCTGCCTGGCAGAGATTGGTGAGCAGCCCACTCCCTGGGTGCCAAATCTAGCAGGAGATCCTGGTGCTCAGAGCTGTGTGCATGTCTCAGCCAAAAAAGGAGTGTCCATCTCTCTCCTCAGGTAAAGTGGTGCAAAGCTCTGCACAGCCAAGCTTCCTGCACCTTTGTTGGTCAAGGAAGGAGTGTCTATCTCCTTCCTGGGATAGATACCTCTTCCTCAGCTGAAAGAGGCATGCAGCTCCTTGCACTCCTTGCACATCAGATTTGGTGTCCAGGGAGGGGGTTGCTTTCAGGAGCTCAGTGCTGGCAGCCTGATCTCCCACTGCCTTTGTCTTCATTCACAGAGCATCTGGCATGGTCACTCTGTGGGACTGAGCAGCCAGAGGAAAAGACAAGGAAGGACCCTGGATAGCAGCAATAGACATAGCCTTGAAGCCCCAGCCATTTGTCATGTGGTTCTTTGCCCTCCAACTGGCCCAGGCATTCTAGGGGAACAAGTTGTGCCTGAACATATGGCTTTTCCCTTTGGCTACTCTCCCTTGTTCAGGGGATCAGATGAATGGGAGGAGGGGTTGAATCGTGGGTAAGTGAAACCTTGAATACTGGTCCAGCAGATATGGGGGACTTACAGTATACAAATGTGAAACCAGGAAAGGTTTCCTCAAAAGCCAAGAAAATGCAGTTTCCCAGGATACTGCTTTGTAGCCACCTCAAAAAAATCAGACATTTCTCTCTGTCCAGCCCCCATCAAAGCACTGTGTCACATATCTGCAGTCCACATTCTTCTCATTACTTATCCCTAGTCATGAAGAACATTAATTAACTTAAGCAAATACTTTTTAGCAATCAGCTCCTATTAAAGAAGCATCATTAGCACCCCAAAAATGGCTTTCAGTTGATGCAATCTTTCTATTATAATATCTGGAACACTCGAATAGAAAATTCAGATAATGCACTAGGGAACACCTGCCAGCAAATGAAACATTTCCAGGGCTAAAGATCCAGTTGGCTGGAGATGAACTCTGACTGTCCTGTAAGTCAAGTGGAACTCTTGTTGTGTTTAAAAACATCACTCATGATGGGAACTGTATTTCACTTCCATCTCAACGTTATCCAGAGGCATCGTGCACTGTGTACTCTTCATGTGTTATCAGTATCTCCTCTTTCACAGTGCTTCCCTTTGAAATACGATAGTATTCACAAAGTATTTCAAAGATGAATACAAAGGAAATTTTAAAAGCCACACAGCTATGTAGAATGGACACAAAATGAGAGATCATGTAAGGTTTTTGAAAGATGATTGAAAGGGAATGCTTTTCAAACACGTCAGCTATTAAAAAAAAAAAAAAGGCCAAGTTTTCCCAATTCATTTTGCTGTGGCTATGACCTCATCTCAGGTGGTTTAAGAAATCCCTTTTGAAATGTAATTAGGCAGGAAAAACATACACATTAAAACAGAGGGAACTGAAAGCCTGGCTTGAATTTGTAGGAAAGGATGCACTAGGGAAAGATGGGAGCATTACCATCTAACAGCAGAGATGCAAGCGTTTTCAAGCATAGAGGGGGGATTGAACAACAGCCATAGATTTCAAAGACAACTGCCAATTTTCATTCCGTCTCAGAAGTGAACCTTCAGAAATATATGATCCAGAGCTTATGCCTGTTCTTTGTAGACTGTTTATGCATTGTTCAGATGGTCTTAAGGAAGAAGAAAAAAACATTTTTGATGGCAGTGAACAGTCTCTGTAATGATATCATTTGATATTTGGATCAGATACAATAACATGCATCTGTAGTACCTTGAAACATAACTTTCTGCTTTGTGGAAGTTAACTATTCATCTACTCATTATTATCTGAATCCATTAGAAATAAAAAAGCATCCTTTTTGAAACAAGAGCCAAATTGATCTATTGGCTTACAAGGAAAAACAATTTCAGGTCATAGAAATATACAGTCCTCCCCCCTATTTGTAGTTTTGACTTTTGTGAATTTGATTGTTTGCAAGGATAAGCACCTCCCCCCCTTCTCCTCCTCCCATTCCCATGGATTTTGTCCTGGTGCAGAGAACTTGCGCAAGGCTTCTCCTCATTGCATTTTGCATGGGAATGGGAAGCGGAGAGCTCCAGAGGGAGAAAGGACGGCTCACATGAGGCTTCCCCCACTTCCATTCCCTTCCATTTTGCATGGGAAGGGGGGCTCAGAAGGGAATGGGATGGGGTAGGGGAAGATATTTTTTCCACTTTCCAGTTTTTCCAGTTTCGTCAAGAGTGTTCTGCACCCCAAACTCTCATGAATGTGGAGGGGCCACTGTATTACCTTTTAGTGAATTGCAGGACAGCGCAAAACTACCTTGAGATATTTTAGTAGACTTATCAAAACGGTTTTTGATTTCCTCAAAATTCTTCAGATGTTTGCTTGAGTAGGAAACTACCAGTTCTCACTGATAACATTGCTTTGGACAGTTCAAGTTTATTATAAGCACTCTTTTTTATTTAAGTATTCCTCCTCACAGTATGAATACTATAGATTTAGACGGCTTGAATTCAGGAGTGGTTATTTGATAATTTCATTGCCTGGGAAAAGGATGAGGGCACAACTTTCTTTTACTATGGCAAAGCCACTAAAATGATTTCCTGTGAAAACAGGGTCCCTGTGGATGTGACTCTTCACTTCTTCCTGTGATCCTACTCTGAGCATGAATGAGAGCATGGAGACATACAGAAGTGATACCCTCAACTGGTGTAGCAATTATTTTCAAATATTACTGTGAAGGCTGTGATCAGTTGCCACTGGATCCATTCTTGAAAGTCCTGTCTGGTCCAATCTAAGCCTTCTTCCATTGAAAGACTATGATATTCACAGTAGAAACCTGTAGTTATATCAGGTTCTCAGATGAATCAGGTGTCCAAAGTATGTATACACATACTTTTGAATTAATCACCTAAGCAAACATCCTATGGATAGGGATCAATACTTTTGTAATTAGAGTTACTGCTTTGCAATGAGTGCTTTCCCAGGGAAGATGCTTGGGAAGGAGGATATATCATAAAGAGTCTAGATTTCAAGCCGTTGTGTTTCAAAATTATCTTTTAAATTGTCCATAACTTACTTTTTAATGACAAACAGCCACAGAATAGAAAACAAGATAATACAGTAATGGAATGGTAACCTTGGACATCCAGTTGGACTCGGTAGGGGAGTTTCCTTGGGAAGTGTATTGAACAATTATTGTTATGGTGCAGGACTGTAGGTGTTATCTCAGGAAGTGTTAGGCCTTGTTGGAACAATCTACATATGAAATGGTTTACCAGAGAGTGCCATTTCAGTGCAATGGCCAGTATTAGTGCCTCTCATAATCACATTAGGAATTCAAGAATGGGAAGGATGGGACAAGAACCTGGTCTGAACTCTTGAGACTTCATAATGGTGTTTCAGTCTTGCAAGACTCTTTAGATCCAGAATGGCTGTTCAAGTTCATTCACATGCAGCAGGTAATAGCAGTGTTGGAGTTATGTCTAGGGCCACTGGCTGCACATGGTGGCAGGACAATGGAGCTGGTTCAGATATCTTTGGGGACTTGACATTCCAGGAAGTTTTTATTTTTCCATCTTGGTAGCAGATACTACCAGATGTGAGGCATTTATAAACAAAAGGGGTGTGCTTTTGAAGCAACAGCCAAGCAGTTGTAAGAGTTATCAACAGACCATCCTCCCTGGCAGAGGAGGATCTTGAATCAACCCCTTCTCAGAAGACCTTTGGCTGCCTGGCAGATGAGCATTGTACAGGAAGTAGAGCTAACAGACTGGGACTTAACTCTTTGTGGTTTCTACCTCCATCAAAGGTAAAATTTTTCACTTAGACTGCAATTGACTTATTTTACCTAGACAGCACCTAAAAGTTTTTCCAGATATATCAGCACACAGATCTCTTCAGAAATTCAATGTTCACTGCCTAAAAAAGGTACAGTTAGCTTTACACAGAACAGGGGCAGCCTGGATCTCAATGGAAGTTACTTTTCAGTTGCTAACAGAGTGGAATGTTATTGTCTCTCTTTTACTGCCCTTTGTCTCTAATCACCACATGGCCAAGAAGGAAAGTGACCTCTGCCTGTACTCAGATCCCTCTAGACCACCTTAATTGACAACAGAAGTAGCACCTGAGACAAAATGCTGGCCTATTACCCTAATGTTGTCACTTTTCTTCTCTTGTATGATTTTTAACATCTTTGCCTGATGAAGAAGCCCATGAAGCCTAGAAAGCTTGCATAATGTATTTTGTGCCTTTTAGTTTGCCCGGTATAGGTATCACTGTTTTGTGGATTTTGTATTTTGCTGAATTCTGTTGTCTCTCAGCTCTTCCTCAATCCTGCAGCATGTGATCAAGTTTCATCTTTATAGTGATGACTGGTTACCCAGTCTAGTCACCAGCTTATGAGCCACAGGTTAAGCAGTACTTGTTCTTTCCAGCTGAAAGGGCTTGAGAGTTGGCAAAGATACTCTCTATGAAACCTTGTTCACAAAGTATGGTCAGAATTTTAAATAGAGAGAGAGAAAGAAAAGAAAAAAGACAGAGGTTTTGCAACAGCCTTTGCACTTGTCCCTTTTGTTTGTAAATCAAAGCCTGGCCAGTCAAGAAGGGCCTTGTGGGGATGAATGTCTCTATGCACACTCAGGATGTACAACGTTTCCACGTGAAGCACCCAACCCGCCATACAGATGGGAAAAGGACAGGCCCGGGACAACACTTATGCATGACGTTGTCCTGGACTCATCCTTCTCCTGTCCCTAGATGGCACTGACTGACGATCACACTGCCCTACCGCCATGTGCCCGCACTTACCTTGCTTGCAGAGGTAATGGAAGCGCAATGGCTATGCTTCCTGCCTCAGAACAGCTTGGGACAGTACCCAGATGAGCTGCAGCAGGAAAAGGCATGGGCATCACGCTTCCTGGATCCCGCAGGGAGCTGCTGCGGAGGACAGCTGCTGCCGCCATCAGGGGGCAGACAGGGGGAGACAGGGTCTGTGCAACCATCAGAATTGGGTGAATGTGTCTTTATGTGGCCTTGGGTGTGTGGGCAACCAGGGTCATGCCCAGCTCAGTGGCGAGAAACTCTGTCCCATACCCAAATGGAATCCCACATCTGTTATTCTAGATATACCTAGCAGGCAGAGTGAGCTATTTTGACTACCACTGGATTACCCAGCAGGTAGGATGGGTGAATTAGCTGTCATCGGTCAGCATCCAGGTCAACGAATACCTGGATCTTGGATGCCTGCTGTTATCAAGCCTTTTCAGCTGTAACCAATAAAGTTATGGCCTGCTGTATACCAGTTATTGTGGGTTGTATCATTATTGCCAAGTGGAGCCTCACTCACCACTGAGTTTACAAACCTGGAGCAGACATACCACAAACATGTTTTGTATTATGTGAAGTTGTTAGCACTCCATCTTGCCAACTACCAGCATTTGCTAGCTGTAGTCTTTTGCACAGCTGCTTCCTACTACAGGAGCACACTGGGGATTGAACCTGGGAATGTGAGCGTTGCATGCTGTGTTACAGTTGGGCCCTGTGAAATGTCCATTATAAGAAATGTGTGATATGCGGATTCATGCTATATTTGTCTTCATTCTTTAATTTTATACATGACGGCAATCACCATTTGAAACATGAATGGCCTCCATTGTACGATCACTGATATAAATCACAGCTGCTATATCATGAATCTCAACCAAAAAAAATCAGTCAGTGATGGAAAGGGCTTTTGAGATCTCAGGAATGAATTTCAGATGTTTGCACAGTCCATGGAGGTGCACTGCAAATCACACTAGGGAAATTGTGCCAGGTGTTTGGAGTTTCATGCCTGCTGGTTAAGTAACACTTATCATTTTAAAAAGCCATTCCTCAAAGCAGCTTCCCCAAGGGAGCAAAGAAGAACATGACATAGCGTCATTTCAGAAAAACAAAACAGCCTTATCCAATAAAAAATCTTGGCCATTGTTTTGGTATCTGTTGCCATGCCTAAAACTCACAGTCCCAGATTTGCTTTTGTTTTCAATATGGTCTCAATTAAAGATATAGACCAAGCAAGTGATTTCTTTTCAAACTATGTTATAGGGAATCCTGCTGCTCTTTGACAGTTCTGCAACAAAAATATCATAACAGTGTACAACTTTCCCTGAGAGGTTGCTTGCTTATCACTACCCGCCATGGCCTGACATGTGCTGGAGAAACATGGATATATGGGCTGTATTCTAAGATGCACACACGGTTCATGCAAGAGATGAGTGAAGCCCACGCAGGCCTGACCAACAACATTCACAAACTGAGCATTCACTCAAGAACATCATACCATGCCCAGAATCCTTTACAGCCTGTGGGAATACTTAGCCCTCAGTCAAGGAAGAATGTATTTCCTGTGGGAAGAAAGTTTGAAGATCACAGATAGAGAGGAGGAAAGACAGGAACAGTGGCTGTGTACAATTCTGTTCTTCTAAAACTAAGACCAACTAGTAAGAGTTAGCCACAAGCCACAAGATTCAATCAGACTCAAATTTGGCATGTTGGAAAACAGGCCAAAGAGATGCAAACTACTTTGGAGGCTGTTTAATGGAAATTAACAGTCCAAATCAAAATTCAGAAAACTAAAGCTTTCTGCCTCCTGTTGACTACATAGGAAATCTACAAATG
>CAOKZL010004093.1:0-48396 GCA_948472985.1 Iguana delicatissima
ATGAAGAACAGATGACATACCATTAGAGCTGTTTTAGGTTAAAGACTAAATTCTGCAACAAATTTGGAAAACAAAAGAATGGCCCACAAACTGGAAACACTCAATATACATTCCAGTATTCAAGAAAAGGGACACCAGGGATTGCAGCAACCAGTGGACCATTGCATTAATCTCTCAAGAAAGCATAGTGATGTTCAAAATTCTACAACAAAATGGTAGCAAAAATGGGGGAGAAATGCCAGATGTCCAAGCTTGATTCAGAAAAGGTCATGGCACTAGAAATCATATGGCAGACATTGGTTGGATAATGGTGAACACCAAAGAATTTTGGGAGAAAATCAGACTGTGGCCCTTTTCGCAGCGCTGGCACTTGCGCGAGGGGGAAGGGCGGCTCGCGCGACAACCCTCTCCCGAAACGCCGCCGCTTCCCCTCAGCTCCTTACCGCACCTGGTGTCTTCGTCCGCGACGGGTGCTCTTCAGCCCTGCCGCCAGCTTCCGCAGCGCACTGTGGGAGTTGTAGGCAGCGCAGGGGGAGGAAGCGCTACCCGACCGGCGTGCCGGCGCACCGCACGGGAGGTAAGTGTGCGGCAGCGCTGGGAGCCTGGCCTGAGCACAGGTTATTTTCAGCTGAAAGGCGAAAATAAAAAAATACGCGGGAGTGCTGCTTGAGCCCCGTAAGTGCCATGGAAGTGGGAGTGCGTTGTGCGCAGCGACGCTCCCACTCCCGCGAGGCTCACAGGGCTCTTTTGTGAGAGAAAGCCCGTGCGAAAAGGGCCTTCGTTTTATATATTGTAAAATCCTTTGACTATGTAAATCATGAAAAACTATGGGTTGCTCTTAAAGAAATGGGTGTACCACAACATTTAATTATCCTAATGTACTCAGGACAAGAGGCCACTGTCATCACAGAATATGTAGAAACACAATGGTTACCAAATGACCAGGGTCAGACAGGGCTTTGTTTTATCACCTTGCCTGTTTATCTTGTATGCTTGTCATACATGAAGTTGGATTAGTCTCTGAGGAAGGAGGCACGAACATCAACAACTTAAGATAGATGTAGATGATAATATACTACTAGGAGAAAACAGCAAAACCTTGAAACAACTATGGAAGAAAGTCGAGGAAGAAAGTGCAAAGACAGGTTTACAGCTGAACATTAAGAAAAAAGTGACTCTAGATAATTTACATGACTTTAAGGAAAACAAATGAAGACACTGAAATAATCATAGATTTCCTATACCTTGGCTCAGTCATCAATCAAAATAGAAACTGCAGCCAGGAAATGAGAACTCTAGGAAGGGCAGCTATGAAGGAACTAGACAAGATCCTAAAGTGTGAAGATAAACCACTGAATACCAAAGTCAGGATTGTCCAAGTCATTGTATTTTCAATTTCTGCATATGGTTGTGAAAGCTGGGCAACGAAAAAAAATGAGGACAATAATCTCATTTGAAATGTGGTGCAGGACGAGAATTCTGCCAGATACCCTAGACTGCAAAAAAGGCAAATAGATGGTTCCTAAAGCAGCATGGTGTGGTAATTTGAGCTTTGGACTATGACCCTGGAGACCAAGGTTCAGTTCCCACACTTGACCATGAAAACACACACACTCTCAGCCCCAGAAAAGCCTGCGATGGCCTTAGGGTTGCCATAAGCTGGAAACTACTTGAAGGCACACACCACCAACAAAAGCAGATCAACTCTGAACTCCCCCTAGAAGCCAAGAGGGCTAAACTGAGACTGCCATACTTTGGACATCTTGTGAGAAGACATGACTTGCTAGGAAAAACACCCAATAATGTTTGGTAAGGTAGAAGGCAGCAGGAAAAGAGGAAGACCACACTACAGGTGGAGAGAATCAGTCCAGGAAGCCATGCCCCTGAGTTTGCACTGAACAGGACTGTTGATGACAGGGTGTGCTGGGAGAGGAGGAAGAAGAAGAGAAATGTTGGGTATTTCTTTTTGAGAGGCTTGAATTAATCTCATTGCTATAATCTGTTTAAAGGAAGGAGGGAGACTGAATCTTTTTCTCTCTTTTTAAATTTTTTTAAATCCTATGTTTTTGTCTTCTTCATTTTGTCCTGTTGTTTTATGTATTTGGAAAGGTAATGTTAATAAAAATATCTTTTAGAAAATTAAAAATGTCCCTGGCTGTCACTTGATGAAAACATGACTGCAGTGAGGAAGCCTTTAGGCCTCCTTATGAACTACTGTGGATATTGGAATAAGAGATCAGATTTCTACTTCCTTTCAAAAGGCTGACAGATGACTTCCAGAGGCAGCTTTCTCTTAATTTGTTGTCAGTCACGTGCCCAGCAATTGCCTTCAAGCACTTCACATGTTTGAGTCAAAACTTCTGAAGTGGCAATGCCACATATATTTGCCTCCAGATCTATTAGTTTTATTTAGGAATAAAATAAAAATAAAAATAAAATCAGACCCATAATATGTTAGTATATTACCTAAACAAGTTTGATGCTAGGATTTCACAGGAGCATTAGTGAAAGCATCATTGAAATGGTTTCCTAAATTCTTGCACTTCTGTATTAAAGAGAGTTGCTAGAGTGAAAACTGGAGAGAGCCTGTGTACCTTGTTGTGTAGAAAAGGGAATTTCAGCAGGTGCTGTTTGTTACCTGGTAATATATATTGAATTGTTAAAGAGGAACAAGAACCCTCTCCAGTTTTAATTTGGCAGCCCTATGTTTTTCATTTGCGGGATCTAGCACAGACATAACATTTCCATTCTTTGGAGATCAAGAAGAGTACATCACACCAGATCAATATGTTTTACCCTTTGTATACCAGGTAGAATTCAGATAAATACAGAGCATAGTGCATGGCTATATTCAGAGGCCATAATTTACTCCTTGAAGGAGGGAGGCTGAATAGTATTTAAGATGCTTGTGTACCACCCTTGACAATGAGGAAAAGGGGTAGGGAGTCGACATGTAGCACAGCTCTACACTCCCCAGTCTGAGTTCCTTAGTTTGCTTGGTTTACCTTCCCTAGGTTTTAACTGGTCACTATGGGACTAGGTACGAATTTTTGTCTCCTAATCTGACTTTGTTTAGGTGAAAGTGTGTTCTTTGTACTGTGTTGTGACAGGAAATATGGAACAATTAGCTGAGATGGTACTGCTGCTGAAGAGTTTTGTAAAACAATCAGGTTAATGCAGAGGGCCCTGTGGTACAGAAAATAATGGTCAATACCCATAAGGCACACTTTAATTCTATAGAGAATTCCAGTCACTGCAATGACCAAAATATGCTTATGCAAGTCAGACTAACAGAATGCCAGTCATGATTTTGTGATCTCTCTTTCAGCCACAGAGGAGGGAGAAGGACAGACTTTGGGGGCAGTTGGGGTGCAGTGGCCCTCTTTCCATACAATGGGACTTGGAGGGGTGCTTCCACTGGCCAGCTTTCCTATCACAGATGCCTGTTTGATTTAGCAAGGGTCACAGGTGGCTTGCCCATGTCATGGGTATGGGGTTAGGTCCAATGGGTTAAGCCTCATCTTACCTTGTATTCACGGAATCTTTTTATACAGGTCAATGTGGACAGTTAATAAAAGTTATGGCCATATTTATGCCATTCATTGTGTCCCTTTCTTTCTTCTGAATGAGTATCTAATGATACATTGATGAAAACTTATTTTATTTGCATGGTTGGTTGGTGTGTGCTTGCAACTTGTTTCTGACTTATGACCATTCTAAGGTGAACCAATCATGGATTTTTCTTGGTAAGATTTGTTCTGAGGGGGTTTGCCTCTGCTCTTCTCTGAGGCTGAGAGAGTATGACTTGCCTAGGATTACCCAGTGGGTTTCCATGGCTGAGCATGGATTCGAACCCTGGTCTCTAGGGTCCTAGTCCAATGCTCAAATTAGTACACTAGATTGGTTCCCTTTATTTGAAGCCATTTTCTATTTCTTTCTTTTTCCAGTGATATAGACTTGAATCAATTGACTTTGACTCAGGTTGGACTCAAGTTGCTTCAATGACTTGACCTCAGCTCAGCAGTAAATGATACACTGACTTGACTCGACGTGTGACTGGTATATTTTTAGTGATTGACTTGCTGTCTTTGCTTCAGTAACAATATATTCATCCAGAAGCATTATGACTCTGAACAATGCTTCCATTTCTTTTTGGCTACTGGTCATGTGACAATCTATCTCAAGCCCAATGTTTGGGTGTATTTTTTGGAGGGGAACAGCAAATGCATTAGACAATGGGCCTGAGGTGGGCTTGATGTTGGCTTGGCAGTCTGTCCCCCTGCATGTCAGAGGAGCCTTCTAAAACTTCCTAAGAGCAGAAGGCAAGACTCACTCCCAGGGTGCATTTCTTGTAAGGGAACAGTAACGGTTGTTAGGCAACAGGCTTGAGGAGGAGGGATCCTTTCTTCTAAAGCTCTTGAAGCTTCAGTAATGGGGAGTAAGAAGTATGTTATCCCCCACTCCATAATCTTACTTTGTGCACATCTTCTAGTTATTGAAACTTCACTCACTGACACACACCCCACCACCACCTCCTTTTTTTCTGGAAAAGTTGGCTCCCAGACTTGAGACTTGACTTAAAAGTATCTTGCAAGGATTTGAAACTTGACTTGAGACTTGGAGTAAAAGACTTAAATACACCACTGTCTTTTTTCCGTATTCATGCCCTATGTTTCTTTCTTCAAGGTAGCCCAAAGTACTATGTTAAAATGTAATAAAGTAAAATGATCAATAGTCTGATCCCTTTTTCTTCTCCAGACAGTGTTTAAAAAAATCCCACAAACTACTGAAAACAAAGTATCTTAGTAGGGAATGGGGTCAGGTGTCTATTCTTGTTCTATGTTGAGGGGGACTAAAACAGGATTGCAAAGGTACCTATCGGTATGCAATCAGTTTTATCTGTGAGATGGCAACTCCTGAAATATATTCCACAGACTGCCTGTGGTTTTAAAAGTCATGCATTTTTCACCTTCCTCCTCCTTCTACTGCTCGACAGAAAATATCATCAAGTAGCTTATGTTCCATCACTTGGCTTGTTCCAGTTGGTCAGTTGCTTCATCCCTGAACTTAAATCCCTCTAGAGATGTTCTAATTATCCTCAGTCACTAAGGTCAATGGCCATGAGGGCTTGGGAAAGTTGGAGTTGTATGTCAACATGACATAATGGGAAGGCACTGGATTGGAGAAGATTGGTTGGTTGCTCTGCAGATTTCTTTACAGGTCTTTGGACAGTGCTTAGTGGTACTGATATCTACATCTTTTCCAGGATTTGCTATGGACTTGAATCTTGATATACGTTGGCAAGAAATCCTTGCAGACAAAGAAAACATTCCCCCCTTTCAGTACTTGTTCTTATTTCTATACTGTAGGGAGTAGAATGTTTATAAGAAACAGTAATCATGGAAGAGTGGCAGGAATTTCCCATCTCCTAGTGACAACGGTCATACTCCACACAAATACAAGAGGTGACCACTGTGAACGCTGGGAGAAATGTAAAGTCGAAGGCTTTCACGGCCAGAATCCATGGGTTGTTGTGGGTTTTCCAGGCTTTGAGGCCATGTTCTATTAGTATTATCTCCCGATGTTTCACCTGCATCTGTGGCTGGTATCTTCAGAGGATCTGGTGGCATGGAAGTGAGACAGATATATACTTGTGTAGTCCCCAGGTTGGGAGGGAGCAATTTGCATATGTTACAGTTGGCCTGTGTGATGGCCTGTAGTTAAATGGGATATCCCCCAGGATGTTTTGTTAGTCAGGGGATATACATAACAATGAGTTAAGTACATTAGCAACCATTGTTCACCAAAGTTCCCATAGCGGACACCATTGCACACATCAACTGAATTTTTCCCAAAGACATCACAGCCCTGTTTTAACATTGATCACCACAAGCTACTTCCAGTGGGACAATGAGTTCTATGAGCAGAGAGATGAGGTCGCCATGGGAAGCCCGCTTAACCCCTTGATAGCAAATTTTTAAATGGAACACTTTGAAAAGCAAGCCTTGGAAACCGCACCAAAAAAGCCCACTATATGGTTCTGTTATGTGGATGACACTTTCACCATTTGGAGCCATGGAGATGAACTGACCATGTTTCTGGACCATCTGAACAACATCCACTTAAACATCCAATTTACCATGGAAAAAGAAAATGAAGGAAGACTACCATTTTTGGATGTCCTGGTCATCCACAAACCTAACCAACAATTGGGTCACATAGTTTATGGAAAACCTACACACACTGACAGATATCTATACAAAAATTCCAACCATCACCCAGGACAAAAAAGGAGCACAATAAAAACTCTGGTAGACCGTGCAAAAAGAATCTGTGCACTCCACCTCCTGAAAGATGAACTGAACCATCTAAAGTGGGCTTTACAGGCCAACAGTTATTCTGGTTCAGACATCAGAAGAGCCTCAAAACCTGGAAAAACCCATAGCAGTGAAGATAAGCAGCCAACCAAAGGGAATGTGTTTTTACCATACATCAAAGGGATCACTTATCGTATAGGGAAACTGATGAAGAAACATGACCTCCAAACAATCTACAGACAGACCAAGAAAGTTCAACAAATGCTACATTCAGCAAAGGACAAGAGGGATCCTCTAATTTCTGTGGGAGTTTACCACATACCTTGCAGCTGTGGGCAGGTCTACATAGGGACTACAAAACACAGAGTCCAAACACGAATCAACATGAAAGACACTACAGACGGATCCACCTAGAAAAATCAGCAGTAGCAGAACATGTTATAAACCAACCTGGACACAAAATGCTTTTTGAAAGCACAGAAATTCTGGACCATTCTGACAACTATGTCAGACTACACAGAGAGGCCATTGAAATCCATAAACACATGGACAATTTCAACAGGAAAGAAGAAACTTGGGAAGTAAACAAGATTTGGCTACCAGTACTGAAGAACACTAAAATCAAGACTCAAAAATGTGCCAGTGAACACCACCCAGACTCTGGAGGTCCCTCTACAGGGAACAATACAATGGGTTGTTAATGTACTCAATTCACTGTTATGCATATCCCCTGACTAACAATATACCCTGAGCGATATCCCATTTAACAATAGGCCATCACACAGGCCAACTGTAACACATGCAAATTGCTCTGTCTCACCTGGGGACTACACAAGTATATGTACTCTGGCCCTTTTCGCATGGCAGTTTGCAAGGGAAAGGGCCCCTTGAGCATCGCGGAAATGTGAGGAGCGGTCTTCATGATGCACTCCCATTTACGTGACACTCAAGGCCCTCATGTGCAGTGAACACATATTTTTTTATTTTTGACTTTTAGCCAAAAATGACCCATGCTTGTGCAATGCTCATGGGCTTGGGCCACACTCACCTGCCATGCGGCGCCTCTGGAGCTGGGCTGGTCGCGTGTCCTCTCCTCAGTGCAGCCTCCAACTCCCAGGCTGCACTGTGGAAGGAAAGGGCAGGGTGTGGGCAGGGCTCTCGCGTGAGCAGGAAGGAGCTGCAGAGCTGAAGCAGGAGGCTTGCAAGAGCCTTCCTGCCCAGGCTTCTAGCACGAGGACCCCAACCCAGCAGCATTAAAAGATAAGGTGCAAAAAGGGCCTCTGTCTCACTTCTATGCCACCAGATCCTCTGAAGATGCCAGCCACAGATGCAGGTGAAACGTCAGGAGAAAATAATAGTAGAACACGGCCTCAAAGCTGAGAAAACCCACAACAACCGTTGGGAGAGAACTTTGACACTTATTTTTAAGTACTTTTACTTTGATGTGACCATAGAAGACATGACACAAGAGGAAATTAGCAATTATTGAGAGACATCAATTTTTCTTCTTTGGAATTTTGGTGTCTGCCTTTTTCCTTCTGTTACACTGCTTTGTCTACAAATTTGCTTAAGGATAAAGGCCAGTTGTGATGGCCAGTAGGCCTGAATTTCACCCACAGGAAGTTGGAAGACTGTGGTGGTGGTGAATACACAGTTGATGGATTTTGCAAAGAGAGGCCCACATGAACTGACTAGATATCTTGTTAATAGAATGGCATCATTTAGCAATTTAACTTTCACTGTATTTTGTATTTGACTGAATAGGCTACTTTCCTTGGTCTCTGCAAAGCACTCATTTTGTCTTATGTTTCTGCAGTGGTTGCTGATTTATTGCTTCCATTAGAGCTTTTGCAGAATAAGAGGCTTGGAGAAAATAAATTCATCTATGTGATAGAAGAAGGTTTTTAGTGTTTTGTATTGCATTTATCAAAAATATTTTGTGAGGACTGGTTTAGCAAGTGGGCATTCAATTTTATCCTTGGCCTGGGGTCACACAAACCACAGAAAAAAGAACAAGACTGTACTGTAAAGGCATCAGATCAGGTATGATCTTGGAAGCTAAGCAGGGTCAGTCCTTGTTAGTACTTGAATGGGAGTCTGCCAAAGAATATCAGGTGCTGTAAGCTGTATTTCAGGGGAAGAAATTGGCAAAACCACCTGTCAGTATTCTTTGCCTAAGAGAACACTTTGAACTTCATAGGATCACCAAAAATCAATAGGTACCTTGTAGGCACGTACACACACACACATACACACACACGAGCATATATTGTAGTATAAAGTACTTCCCTAAACAAAGCGCAGTGGATTAAAACTCTCATCTCCCACAACCCAATTCTCTCTGCCTGATGCAAGCAAAAGAAATAACTAATGCAAGCAAAAATATCCCTCAAAGTTGACACCAGCTTTCCACCACATTTGTTTCAGACCTGTCAAGATATATATGTGAAGGGAGACATGACACAGAAGCTACTTTTACTGCCAACCACTGATGATGGGATTATAAAATTTCATTCTCCCACTTAGGAATCATGATATCCATTGAGTGAATGGACTGGTATTTCAATGTGTGAAATACTTATTTTGCCAACAGAACAGATCTTCTCTTGTGTCCTATCAAGGTTAGGGCTGCACAGCTGATAACTCAAATAAACCAAATAGTTCACAGGTCATTACTTACTTTTACTCAGTAAGCAAAAGGTCACGGGCCCTTTTCGCACGCAGTTTCTGTAGTGCGAGGGCCCCTTGAGCATCGCATAAATGGGAGCATTGGTCCGTACAACGAACTCCCATTTATGCGACGCTCACGAGCCTAAAGCGAGATGCGTGTGCATTTTCTTATTTTCGGCTCTAAGCTGAGAATACTGCGCGGTCGTGCAATGCTTCCAGGGCCCTCGCGCACTTACCTGCCCTGCAGTGTGTCGGACGAGCGGGCCGCTCGCGCGTCTTGCCTCAGCGCTCGCCTGCAATTCCCAGGTTGCACTGCAGTAGGAAGGGGCAGGGCATTTGCGTGGCGTTTGCGTGGCCGGCAAACAGCTGTGGGAGGCAGAAGGGCTGCCGTGAGCGGCTTGCACAAACGTCTGCTTGCGCGAGCTCCGCCCCCCACACCCGCAATGAAGGTAAGGTGCAAAAAGGGCCATAGTCATAAGTAGAATCCAATAGAATCCAAGGCAAAATGAATGAGTCCAAAGTCACTTAATACAATCCAAGGTCAGGCACAGAATTCATGAATACAACTGGCAGCCAAAAAGGATAGCTCCTGGAGGGGAAGGGCAGTGCCCATATAGGTCAGGAGTTTAACACAGTTATTGTCTAACTAATTGCTATCTCTTATAAATCCTTTGAGATCGGCACAAGCTCTCTCTTTGCTATGCTCGGCAAAGGTAAGTATAGGTAAGTTGTCTTCTGCATCTGAAAGGACAGGACCCTCTGCTGGGGCTGGCACTTCACTCTGCTCTGTCTCTGGGATATGTGGCACTGTAACATCAACACTGTTCATCAAGTCCTGGTATGTCTTCTGTTTCAGTCTCTGAGTCAGAGCCCATTTCCATGTTTTGGATGCAGGGCATGACATCTTGGAAATGTGAACATTTCTAAAACTTGCATAATGTTTTGAAGAATGCAAAGCACATGAAACCATTCATAGGCCCTTTCTGCACCTTACCGTCTTCCAGCGATGGGGTGTGGGGATCATGCGAGCAGCCTCTGGTGAGAGACTCTCGTATCTGGGGTCCTTCAGCTCTTCACGAACTACCTACTCATGTGAGAGCCCCGCCTCTTCCTTCCTTCCTTCCTTCCTTCCTTCCTTCCTTCCTTCCTTCCTTCCTTCCTTCCTTCCTTCCTTCCTTCCTTCCGCAGCGCAGTCTGGGAGTTTCCCAGGCTGCACTGGGGCAGGAAGCATGACTGGCACGGCTCTGGAGGCTTTGCATGCCAAGTAAGTGCGCGCGGTGCCCAGGAGCAATGCGCAATTGCGTACCATTTTCGGCTTCTAGCCAAAAATGAAAAGGTGCGCGATTGGCGCCTGCCGGCCCCTGGAGCGTCGCGCGATTGTGAGTGCCTCATGCAGATCGCTCCTCACAATCGCACGACACTCCAGGCACCCTTTCTCATGGAAAATACCGTGCGGAAAGGGCCATACATTTCTAAAGTATATATAACTAAAACTGTGCAAAGTTTAGATATATGCAAAGGACCTTTGAGCCAATATAGTAAGGACATACAAAAACATGTGCTCTTGAAAATACACACAGAAAAGTATACACACATTTCCATGTGTGGGAGAAAAGAGTACTTCACAATCCAATATAGGAGGAAGAAGGAAAGAGAATATTTGCTGATATCCTGCATCAGGATACATACATCTGGCATGTAGCCATTTCTCCTGATGCTACCTGCCCAAGCCTTCTTTTAAGCATGGTCATTTCAATGTTGTTGGAGGACGGGAAGAATCTGCTGAGGACAGGAAGTTGCTTAGGAAGTTCCTGTGAATGACCTCCTTATAGCATGTCCAGCTGCAGGAAAATAATTGAATGCATCTCCACTGATCGTCTCTGTCTCCAGCCTCAGTGGTTCTCAACCTGTGGGTCCCCAGATGTTTTTGGACTTCAGCTCCCAGAAGTCCTGAGCATTGACCATAGTGGCTGGGGCTTCTGGGAGCTGAAGTCCACAAACATCTGGGGACCCACAGGTTGAGAACCACTGAGCTACATGGAAATGGCCACATTGTGCATTGTGGTGGCGCATTGTTTAAATGAAGAGTTTGAAGAGGATTTTGCCTGTTGCGTAGTCAACGAAGAATTTTTATCTCTGCAGCCAAAAAAGTCTTTCAGTAGCATAAGTTGGACTTAGTAAAAAACTCAGTGAGGCTGAAAGAGCTGAACATTCCTGGTATCGCTCACCTCAAGTTTCCAGCTGTGGACAACTGATCAGGAACAAGGATAAACTGCTCCATGGGCAACTTAAATTTGGGCTATTTTTGGTCCACACAACTTCTGAAGAGACAAGAAGGAACTAATGGGCTCTTTATTTGATTTTATTTATTTGATTTGGTTTTATTTTATTATTATATTTTATGTGCATCACATAAAATACGCCAGCTAGAAAGTTATAATCTATATGGTTGTATAATTTCCCATGTGCTTTTTTTCTTTCCAATTTTCTTTCAATCCTGATGGCAGCAGCATGGTTGGATAAACAACTTGATTACCTCAGATATGTCGCTGTTAAACTGTATATATATGTATATGTAACTGATTGGCTCATTTGGAGATCAGATGGAACAATTACCGTTTGGCATAAAGAAATAAGCAATAACTGAGTTTGCCCATGTCAGATATCACTGAGCTTTAAGAGCAGATAATTCTGATTGGCAAATATTGCCATAGATTTGTTAATGGAATGAGCCTTTAAAGACAAGCGTATTACAGATACTCATTTCTTTAAATTACTAGCAGAACATGCTGATGGGGAAACATAATTAACAAGAATTATTGAACTGAGTAGGGAAGGGGAATAATTTTTTGGAAGGAAGTACATCTCTATCTCAGTTAACTTCCCTTTGTTCAATAGACAATTTAGAAAAGTCCCTTTCTTATTGCAGCTCTTCTGGTTGGAGAATATAATTCTAAAGAAGAGCTTTTCCAGGCTCTAGTACAACAATTGCTCTGTGGTTGCTAACATTAAAAAAAAAAATTAAAAACCTTTTATTATACTTGCCTAGTTCATCTGACAGTTATTTTAAATGCTGGTGTACTTTCCTATCCAGCAGCAGGAAAGTGAGCTGAGCACTCTTCATTTCTTACGTCTAAGTAGCATTATATTCCATCTGCCTCTAGCTTTTTGTTTTTCTGTTCTTTGGTTGCTGCTGTAAAATAATGTAGTTATTACTCTACTGCAACCCGTTCAGATGGAATATATTTAAAACCCTATCATATATCACTGCTGCCTGAGGCAAATGGCAGGATGGCAGCCCCTCCGTTTCAGATAGTAAGTACCAGTTGAACCTTGGACTATTTCTGCACTACACTGTTATAGTGCCATTATTCCACTTTCAACATCCCATGGAGTCCTGGAGTTTGCAAATATGATGTTTAAAACAGAGTAACAGCACTATAACAATGCAGTACAGAAATGGCCAAAGTCTCATTTGAATTTTCATTTCAGATTCCCCTTAGCTTCATGTATACTTTATAAATAATACTTTCTAAACTCTGAATTTATTGGTCAACAAGTTAAATATTGTCATTTCACCCATTAGCAAATGTGTGACTCATAGATCAAGTCATTAAAACTATGCTTCGAGCTGGAGGGGAACTTCCGTGTGACTAATTTTTGACTAGTGGCCCACCATGTGATGGGCTTTTAAAGTCTAGGACACAGAGGTTAGTCTATGCCATAATGCATTGCAAAGTTACCATAACCTTTAATAGTCTTTGATTACAGAGTGACTGGCAACAGGGCCAGTTACAGCATGAACCTGACTATATGCTGATCTTAACCTTGACCTGAAAGTCTCTCTAGATGGATCACACTACCTCCAGTTCTGGAGATAATGCAAAGCTGTTATGACTAGCAGCCATTGGATGTTTAGGCTATAAATGGCTACTAGTCGTGGTGGCTCTGCCAGTAACAGAGGCAGTAAGCCCTTTGATATCCGTTGGTAGAGAATATGAGTGGATGAGCGATACTGTACCCATGCCCTTCTGATAGGCATCTAATCAGCAAGAGGTTAGCCATGGTGGGAATATGTTAGAATAGATAGGTCTTTGGCTGATCCAGCCAAGCTCTTCTCACATGCTTGTGCTTTAGTTTAAGTTAATTTACTTTGGAACCTATCTTACTTTTTATCCTATATATACTACTAGTGTATTTATCCAGCATTGCTTGGAATTTTATTTTTCTCTTAAGAACTCACCAAACTCTCTTCTCCAGTACCTGTAACTTTTCCCCATATTTTCTGGTGCCATCTGTATTCAGAGTTATTTACATACACAGCTTGCATTCCTTCTTGCTGCCAGGCCTTGTCTCCATAGCAACTGGCTTTTTCCACCACATGAAACTTTCCCCCATATTCCCCAATCCAATCTGTATTCAGAGTTGTTAACATACAGAGGTTGGGTTCCTGAGGGAACACACTGTCCTCCTCCTTGCTGCTAGGCTTCATCTCCATAGCAACCAATCTATTCCAGTAATTTTCCCCCTTATTCCCCAATCCAATCTGTGTTGTCTGGAGATGTTGATGTACTGGCTTTTGATTTTGTTGTTGTTGTTGTTGCTTTCTGTTGAATTTGTGCAATGACTTTACGTTTTACTGGAAGCATTTTTTTGCTTTGAATTTCAACTTTAAGTTTCATCGAATATGGAACCCATACAATTTACTGTGTGAGGCAAGAAGACCTTGTGAATATGTTGTGTACGTCACTTTAATTTTTCTCACATATGCCTCTCAAACATTTTTTGGCATCCCTATGGATGGGAGGTCTCATCTCCATAGCAACCGGCCTGAGGTGTAAGACCTCTGCAGCTGAGAATTCTAAAGGCCCCTCCCTAAACTGCCAACCCCAGGATTCCATAGAATCTCCACAGCCAGCCAATCATATGAGGTCTTCTCACCTCACTCAGCCAATCATATGAGATCTTTGTCTGCCAGACACAGACAAACAGACTAACACGCAGACAGACACTGACTTTTATATAGTAGATAATATTATGGTAGCATAATACTGTTTGTCCTCTATATACTACAAAGTTATAGTGATAATATCATCTAGTACAGAGTCTGGAAGTAACTGACCAGAAAGAACTTGCCACTTTCAACTATTGCCTTGATTATGTCAGTAACTAAAGACATAACTAAGTTACACTACAATTGTAACTTAAAGGATAACTTCACTCCTTTGCACTACAGTTGTAACTTTCTATTGTTGGTTTTCTAGTTACAAGAGAGTAGCCCCACTAAATGGAAGATGGAGAATATTACACAGACCAAATGCTAACTTGTACTGTGCCTATGTTGTAGGTGTTGAAACAATGAGAAAGTTGGTGGGAAGAGAGAGTGTTTTGTTTTGCAGCCAGCATCCTGTAGAATCTGGATGTTTATTTTTTCAAGCACACAAAAAGCAGCTATTCTTATTTCTTTTTGATAAGCGGAGGAAATCATAGAATCATAGAATCATAGAAATGTAGAGTTGCAAGAGACCACAAGGGCCATCCAGTCCAACCCCCTGCCATGCAGGAAAACCCTCAAAGCACTCCCGACAAGTGGCCATCCAGCCTCCGCTTAAAAACCTCCAAAGAAGGAGACTCCACCACACTCTGTGGCAGCACATTCCACTGCCGGACAGCCCTGACTGTCAGGAAATTCCTCCTGAGGTTCAGGCGGAATCTCCCCTCCTGCAGCTTGCATCCATTGCTCCTTGTCCTGGTCTCAAGAGCAGGAGAAAACAAGCCCACTCCCTCCTCGACATGACACCCCTTCAAATATTTAAACATGGTTATCATGTTCCCTCTCAACCTTCTCTTCTGCAGACTAAACATACCCAGCTCTCTAAGTCTGTCCTCATAGGGCATGGCTTCCAGGCCCCTCACCATTTTGGTTGCCCTCCTCTGGACCTGCTCCAGCATATCCATATCCTTCTTGAATTGGGGTGCCCAGAACTGGACACAGTATTCTAGATGAGGTCTAACCAATGCAGAATAGAGTGGTACCAATACCTCCCTCGATCTAGACACCATACTCCTATTGATGCAACCAAGAATTGCGTTGGCCTTCTTGGCTGCTGCATCACACTGCTGACTCATGTTCAGCTTGTGGTCTATGAAGACTCCTAAATCGCTTTCACATGTACTGTTAGCCAGCCACGTGTCCCCCATCCTATATTTCTGCATACCATTTTTTCTGCCTAAGCGTAGGACCTTACATTTCTCTCTGTTGAAGTTCATTTTGTTAGCCTTGGCCCAGCTCTCCAATCTGTCCAGGTCCTTTTGAATTTTGATCCTATCATCAGGCGTATTAGCAACCCCTCCCAATTTGGTGTCATCTGCAAATTTGATCAGCGTGCTCTCTATTCCTTCATCCAAGTCATTAATGAAGATATTGAACAGCACCGGGCCCAGGACAGAACCCTGTGGCACCCCACTAGTCACTTCTCTCCAGGATGAGAATCTGCCATTGGTGACCACCCTTTGGGTACGGTCAGTCAACCAGTTACAAATCCACCTGACAGTAGCCCAAATACACAATTGCATCTTCAAACAGTATCCATAAATATATCTTTTGGACTTCTGATTACTTAAAACATAAATTTCCAATCTCTAATCCAGTGTTGCATGGATGTATAGCTAGAGATGTTAGAATATGACAGAAATCAAGGAAACTTAATATCAGATGTGAGAATGTGGGAAGAGGAGAAAGAAACTGGGACATTTTAAAAGCAGGTGAAAAAACAGGATGACAGAGAATTAATTGAGACTGTCCCTGCCAAATCAGGACAGTTGGAGAGTATGGCCATTTCCACACTAGACTGTTAATAGCGCTATGATTCCGCTTTCAACATCCTATGGAATCCTGGGGTTTGCAGTTTCGGGAGGGGCCAGCCGGCCCCTCCCGAAACTGCAAACCCCAGGATTCCATAGGATGTTGAAAGTGGAATCATAGCACTATTAACAGTCTGGTGTGGAAATGGCCTATGACGTAGTAACCATCGGGTGAATCAGTAATGAGGACCAAAGATACAGTCCCAAACAAAGGACAAATCAGGATGCAGATTCTAACCAACTGGTACCAAAAGACAAACCACAAGAAAAGAGTAATTGAAGTCAGGACAAAAGGAAGCTCAAAGGACAGAGGTATCCATTGGAGATGGGTGAAATCTTATTGGTCAAGCACAGTTTAACTGAAACAGGAGGCCCTTTTAGGCTGATTCCTGCCTAGAAGGATCCAGCATCAAACTGATTGTGAGTTCGGTGTGTGAGGATACCAAACTGCATATCGACAGACTGCAACATGCTGTTCAATAGCTCACCACATGAGGCAGCCGCTCACAAAATGAAAAGAATCAGAGTTCAAGCACCGGCAGCTCTCCGTACAATAAAAAATGGTGAGTCGACCCGAGAAAAAGAGAAAAGAGTTGGAACAAAGTGTGGGATGAATGGCGATATTACTACAGCAGGTCTGTAAGCACCAGGAGATTAAGAGAAAAGCAGGAAAAGATGTTTTTCCAAAGTTACATCTGTATGCAAGACTTACTTTTTGAAGTGATACTTTAAAAAAAAAAAAGCTGAATATATTCCATCCAAAGAGGCTATTGATTTTCTTCTCAGACCTTGTATAGGTAGCTCTAGGCTCATAACTCAGATCTTATGACATGGCATATGGCCAATCAATATTTTGTGG
This sequence comes from Iguana delicatissima, assembly GCA_948472985.1. Lineage (NCBI taxonomy): Eukaryota > Metazoa > Chordata > Lepidosauria > Squamata > Iguanidae > Iguana > Iguana delicatissima. Next base: position 16,711 of record CAOKZL010004093.1, read on the forward strand.
GTGGTCTTTGTATCCACTGTGGCTGGGAAAAATGATGAGTAGCTGAATTGTTACCCCAAAACCATGAGACCATGTGAGGTCCTATATCAGAGCCCACAATTAAAATGTAAAAATGGGGAATTAACTCAAATTAAGGAGGCCTGTAAGGGGGTAACTTTAGGATCTTTCCATCTATGTTTATGAGGAACTGCTAAAAAGACCAGTCAGAAACCTTATAGTGCAATTTAAATGTGTTTTATTGGGGGAAAATATACACACCACACACACAAATAGACACACAGACAAGCAATCACACAAGGCTAACTTGAAAGAAAGGGAGGAAGATTTAGAGGAAATGAAAAGGGACTTTGGGTTATATTTACCATCCAGAAAGAAGTAAAGAAATTGTGATGTGGCTTGGACTGATGCTCAAGAGGCAAAACGATAAGGAAGATGCCTGAAATTGAAGTGTTGGGTGGAAGACCCAAAATCAGGGAACCCTTTATACCCAAAAATGTGCCCAGGAGGCCTGACTTTCTGCTTGTACAATGAAGGATTTCCAGAGTGGACAAAGGTGACGGAATAGATTAATGATTCTAATGTATGAAGGAAACATGTTGATGTATACATCAATGTATGCTGCAAAGGATTTTGATGTCTGCCTGACTGGAAATTAAAAAAAAAAGATCAGAGATGTGAGGATGATGCAAATATGGATTCGTTTGAAATCTTCCTGTTTTCCTGAACCAGGCTATCAAACAAGTAAAAACTCTTTGTTTTGACGTTCCCAGGAAATTGATGTCAGATTAACTTGCTAGCCAGTTTTATAGCTTTGTCTTCTATAGAATATGCAAACCACAGGGGGTTACTTGCTCTTCTTGGAGATGTCTTTTGCTCTTCTTAAAAGAGACTCAGTCATGCTTGGGGTCATCTCTGACCTGTTTTTCCTGTCAAAGTTCTTCCTCCACATGGTCTAATAGATTTATATTTTATGCCAATTAAACATATCTGCCAAATTATATATGTCTGTCTCAAATGGGAGACTGCAGAGACCCCATAGTAGAAAGTTGGATCTGTCTTCGCAGCATAGCCAAAATAAGCAGCAAAGAAGACCAATTAAGAGTGAATATGCACTACACAGTTACAGCAATTGGATGCATTTTAAATTTGATGCTGTGACTCAATCCTATAGAACTGTGGGTATTTATTTGGTAAAGTACTTAGAGTTCTCTGCTGTAGATGAAGGGAGTGTGCTTGAACTCTCTAAAGAGAGGATTTCAGGTACCTCGTCAAACTAGAATTTCCAGGATTCTTTAGGATGGAGACATGGCAGTTAAAGCAATATCAGACTGCTATAACTGTGAAGTATGAATAGGTTCTTTAAAAACTAAGAAAGCAATCACAGCCTATGCTGGTAAACTATTGGATCCATGGGAGGTTTTACATTTCAATTCCAGAAGCCTCAAGGCAATGGTTTGTGGGAATTGTACTCCAAATCATCTAGAGGGCCAAATATTTCTCTGTCTCCCAATATATGCCATCCAGTACAGAAACAGAAATATAAGGAATGCTTCACAAATGCCAGGTGGAGTTCTACAAATAAGGACTAATGCAGGAACATAGGAGAGCACCCTTTTGCTTCAGACCCTGAGTCCGAAAACAAGTCCAGCTTCTTGTTTTGAACAGTGGCCAAGCAGATGCTTTCAAGAAGCCCATAAATGCAAGATGGAGGAACAAACCTTCCCCACTATCCCTGTTTCTCTTCCATCAACTAATATTCAAAGACACACTTCCAATTAGTCATCACATCTAACTACCACTGCTAAAGCTGTTCACCATGATTTTATGCAATCTCCTTTTAAAGGCATCTAAGCCAGTGAACATCACCATGTCTGGTAGCAGTGAATTCCACAGACTAATTCAAATAGTATGTAAATAAGTTTCTTCCCTTTTCCATTTCATTGCACAATCTCCAGGTTTTAGCATTACAGGTTCATGGTGGATGTACAGTATTCAGGAGATGTTCCCTGGAGTCATAAAAAGAACTTCCTCTACTCATCTTGGAGAAGCAATGAGACAGGACATTGGGATGGGACATTTCCCCTGCATTGTATGATGGATCACTTAATGGTGGGACCACCATTAATGGTGTCATAATGGTGTGATACTTCACTGTGCGATAGACTGCTTAATAGCGAATTACTGCCTGCCTTCCCTGCTTCATTTTTGTGACTGTCAGCCCATCTCTAAATGTTACTACCTAATTACTCATTTCTTTTTATTTATGTTTCTACCCTGTTTAGAGTATAGCAGCACAGAAGTCTGTCTCTGGATGCTCAGAATTTGCTGTTCCTGCCTAATCCTGGATAAGTTCTTCTTACTTGTGAATAGACATGTTCAAATGCATTTCTTTAAATTGATCTGTTTGTTGCTATTAGAAGTAATAGTAATGAGCATTCTTTATTCAGTGTTTATCATTCAGTAGTGAGAGGGGTGGTTGTAATAATGCTTGTGTAAAAAGATCAATTTTGGATGGTTTGCTGGTGGGTTAGGGAGGCATAGCGTTAAGGAATTACTTTGGGGTTTCCTCTATCAATCAGAAACCACACTCAACTTTCTGTTCTGCGTTCTTAAGATTGAAAGGCATTTGCTTGCCCTGATTTCTCTTTCCTTTGTTCTTCCTGTAACGAACACACATGGAACCCAAATTGAGCGGGGGCACTCTTGAGGCTCTCCCCAGACTAGGCAAGGGTTGCTCAATTCCCCTGAAATGATATGGAAAAATTGGACTAGCAGTTTTAGCCTATGTTGGACCCACTTCAGTCACAAATAGATCAAATTCAGCCAGAACAGAAGTAGAGCTAAGTCATTGTTATGGCTAGCCTCCCTCCTTTGTTGGAAGTTTTGCTTATGCCATTTCTGTCTCTAAGGTGATAACTGTCACACCACTTGACTGTTCAAAATAAAATTTCTTTAGGCTTATATTATAGCCAAAATCATTCTCATTCATATGTATGTGTGTCACAATGGGAAACAGGTTGGCCTTCAGATGTTGACAGACTACAACTCCTAAAAGCCCTAGTTAGCATGGCTAATCATGAATAATGCTGGAGATTGCAGTCGAGCAACATCTGAAGGACTGTATGATTTCAGTCTCTGATAGACAGACAGACAGATATGTGTGTGTGTGTGTGTGAGAGAGAGAGAGAGAGAGAGAGCGAAAGAGAGAGAGAGAGAAAGAGTATATGCATGCATGTGTGTGGAAGGGAATGTATATATGTACAGATTCTCCCTGATGGATCATTTGGCACAAGTAAAAAATGCATTTTGGAAAATGCATTTTCATCATGTAAGGCAGAGTTCTTTCCATCTCCAATAAATGATTCATGACATCAGCTTTAAAAAAATTAAAAGGATCAATGACCATAGCTCAAGTGCCCAATTCCACAAAAATCTGAGAATAAGGCATCGTTTCTGGGGAAACTGTGGTCATGGGCATAATGGACCAGATGAGTCCAATCATTTATTCCTCCGGATGCTGGAATGATAAAACTATTAGACTTTAAACTGAAATTGAGTGGCTTTGGGAGCAGTGGTCAGATGACTCGCACAAATTGAAAGAGATGCCAAGATGTAATTTCAAAGTCTTGACTTGGCAGTGAACAGCTTAATAAAAGAAACAGCGCTGATGTTGATTAATACTGGTGTTGGGGAAAGGAATTTAGTGTGAAAGATAATGCATATCAAGTAGCAGCTGAGAAGACTGCAGATGTACAGGGAAACAAAACAATTAGCATATTCTTTATTAAAAGTTCTAAAGTAACTGGACAGAGTGAGCATGCCAGCCATCTTTTCTTGTGCTGGTTGCCGTATATGCGGAAGCCTGTTTGTATTTCCAAGGGAATATTTGGCCTCACAGGACCATGGGATAATCATGAGAAGCTAGGGAAAAAAACCAGGCTGCAGTGAGTATATGGTCTTCCTGCTGGTGATGAAAGATGAGAAATGTATGTCTCTCTCTCTCTCTCTGTGTGTGTGTGTGTATGTGCTTTCAGGTCACCTGTTGACTTTTGGTGACCCCACGAATTTCATAAGGATTTCTTAGGCAAAGAATACTGAGAAGTGGTTTTGCCAGTTTCCTCCTCTGAAATATAGCCTGTAGCACCTGGTATTCGTTGGCAGTCTCCCATCCAGCTTCCAAGATCAGACAGGTTTTGGTGCCTTGGCTTAATTATTCCTCAGTTCCTACTTCTGTGTATTTTATTGGCAAAGAAGATGTCTTCTCATACAAACACAGGTCTCATGGGAACTTTCTTTAAGTGAGGAATAATAATCAGGGAGTGGTGGCTAGTGGTTTCTTTGTTAATGAGACAATGAATCTGCTCCAGGCTTTAGTTCCAACTTTAAAGGAGTCATTCATGGTGCTGAACACTATCCCACAAATAAGTTCAGAACCCTGAATCTATCTGTTGAAGTTGAGACTAAAACCTAGAACAGATTTCTGCCCCCTTTGACATGGACCCCCCCAACCACCATTGCTTCGAGAATTTGGAAAGAAGATGACACTGACAAGTTGATGACACCTAGTCTGTTTTCTTCTTTCCAGAAGAACCTGTACATTCAAGACCCAAATAGTTGAAGAAAAATAAAGTACCTTTTCCTAGATCCAGCTCATTTGTTAGTTGCAACCATGCTGGAAAAAGATAGCCTGACAACAGTAATTAAAAGTGGTAATCTCCCCAGTCACACTATTGTCATGCACTTGATGTAGGTCTGCCCTTGAAGACAGTCCAGAGACTGAAGCTTGTGCAAACTGCACTATTGATTGATTCAGCTGTACAAGACCACATAAAGTTACTCCTTACCAAATTACATTGTATGTCTATTTGTCACCAAGCCCAACTCAATGTGGTAGTTTTGATGTACAAAGTCCAAAATGGTTTAGGAGTAGCTACCGTGATATTCTAGGGAATATTCTAAGATGACTTTCAGGTTATGCGAAGTCTATGATACTTAGGTTGCAGTCCTAGATATCTAGAGTCCCACTGCACTTAATGGGCCATACTTCTGGGCAAGTATGCATAGGATTGCCCTGTAAGTTGCAAAACAGTGTCAGTTTGTTCTCTATATCTGTGCTTCTCAAATTGTCTGATGGGGCCACTCAGCAGTATTTCCCCAATTTGCTAAGGACTGGTACCATATTTGCTAAGGACTGGTACCATATTTGTATCATGTTATTATTGTATTTACTGAATTTCCTAGAAACTTGCTGTGAACCAGCAGCAGATGGTTCATGGATCAGCACTGGTCTGTGGACCATTAGTTTCAGTAGCATTGTCCTACATCATGCAGTTTAGAAGACGATCAGGATGATTTTATGACAGCATCCACACATACACTAATGTGCCTGTTTTCACTAAAGCTGGGCATGCACAAATATCCTTCTCCAAGAAAAGTATCTGCCTATTTTTGGACTATGTTTGGACCTTTTTTTTCTTGTTTCTTTTCTTTTATCCACCATCAGCTTAGTATGTCTACAAAATAAAGACTTTGGCTGGCATCTGTGCTGCAGTTACACATTGATAACCTTGAGTTGAAGACCCATAACTGCTCTGTATTCACAAAGACTGCATACTCTTATTGTATGTAAATGTTCCTCAGGCCACCTTAACATATAGCAGCCACATCAAGCAAAGGACATCTGTTCAGCTGCCAATTGGAAAGTAAGAAGAATGACATTCCTAGTCCTCACCGGTGAGCAAGGCTGAAACAATCAGAAGCAGGACTCCTGCTGCAGTTCCTCACGGCAGCCTCACTCACTGGTGGAAGAGGTCTGCACATGTTATTCTCCTTGCACCGGGATTGGCAGCTGAACAGAGCTCTTTTGCTCAACGTGGTTGCTGGCTGTTAAGGTGGGCTTGGGGATTTGGGTCAGGAGACATTACTTAGTGATGCATATGTAACTTAGTAGCCAGTGCAAAATATCAGTAGGATGAGGGTTTGTTCTTTGTGTTTACTTGCTTTTCTGTGCTTGGATACATAAAAAGATGAACAGAATCTACTGGCACCTTTGAAACTAACCAATTTATTTCAGCATATGCTTTCATGTTCACAAAAGGTTATGTTAAAATAAATTGATTTAGTCTTAAAGTTGCCACTAGATTTTCTTCTTTTTGTGCTGAAACACACTAAAAGGGTCATCCCTCTAATAATTAGCCTATGCCTGGATGTAAAAATGTCACTTTCCTTTGTCCTCTTAGCTACTGTTTTACAACCACCATTAAGACTGTACTTGTCACTGCAACAGCATGCCATTGTCTTCTGCATTTCTAATACATTCTCCATTCCCTTTCCCCACACACATTTATCTTCTGAGGTTCCATTCCTTGCATCTGAGGATGTGGGCTGTAATTAATGAAAGCTTATGCTGAAATAAATTCAGCTAGTCTTTAAGGTGCCACAAGACTCTTTCGTTTTATACTGAAACAGACACATTTACACTCCGAAATGATAGCACCTTCATAGTTGAACGGCATCTCTCTACATATACCTATCTGAGAACTGAGGTATGGTGGTGCGACCCTGTTCTGTGCCCTACTAGTGGGGCCAATATCTCGTGGTGGAATATGGGAGAGGTCCTTCTGTGCTGAAGTGCCCTGTTTATAGAATGCTATGCTCTTTGAGAACTAGCTGGCATCAACACTGGTCCCTTTTAGGTACCAAACTGAAACATGGCTTTTTAATGGAAGCCCTTAGCAACTAATTTATTAATTTCTTAAAATGTACATGCTTACAGCTTTAACTGTTTCAGCCTTTTTTGCGGTTTTAACTTGCTGATTTATTTAATGTGTTCTTGTCCTATTTAAATTATTTTCTTAATTTTATCTGGAATTGCTTAAACTCTTTATAGTGTTTTGATTGTATGCTGCTCTGAGCTCTCAGGGTAGAAGATGGGATAAAAATATTTTAATAAATAAATAAAGCTTCCATTTCGAAATGGGATTTCTCCCACTAGATGGCACTGTGACCCTTTAGGCAGTAATTATAAAATAGACTTTTGTCCTTGGATCTGAAATAATACTCCCTAGGGAAACAATACATTGCAGGAGGTGAACTCCTGTTTGAGATAAATGTACATACTGTGGGGTATCCTGGACAATAGCAGTCATTGGTGTATATACGTGAGAACACTTGTGTATCTACATGATTATAGGTCTAGCTGCTCAAATGCTACCCAAATAGATCAGCATCAGTTTCAGCATCAGCTGAAAAGCCCGGCATTGTCAAAATCTCTCAGGAACAGTTTGTTTATTGCAAAACAAAAAGCCATGTAAAACCTCCACATGAATGTATTAATAACTGACAGTTGTAACAGGAATTAATAATAACTGCACTACTGCATTGTGTTGTGTGTGCATGTTAAGTTCTACTGAGCATAGTGAGACACGTGTGTGTGTGTGTGTGTGTGTGTGTGTGTGTATACACACAAGTGCTCCTGAGGTGATGAACAAATAAAAACCGAGTACAACAATGCAAAGATAAAAACATTTTAAAAACACATTAAAATATTCTTTAAAAGCTCCTAAGTGAAGTCTAAAAAAAATCCTAGAATCCAGTTTTAAAACAGTTAAAACAGCAGTTTCAAACTGAATGCCATTCAGAACAGCATTGTTTTGGTTGCCCAACAGCAGATTAAAAAAGATGGGCTAGTCTAACTTCCTTGGGTAAGTCGCTGTACAAAGAAAGCTCTGTTATGTGTACTCACCGACCTAACTCCATAAGATACTGGGACACGCAGCAGCAGTAAAAGAAGAGTGGGATCCATTGATGGTCTGAATTTATTCTTTAAAAAACCCGATGTGTTTCCACTCGTACATAAACTGTTTATGTATAGCCTTCTTCAGAGGTTGGGAGTGGGGTATCTTTCAGATATCCTGGCCTCAAGTTATTTAGGGCTTTGTAGCTCAATGCCAGCACCTTGAATTGAATTCATAGGAAAATTGGAAACCAGTGCAGTTCTTGCAAGACTGATGTTATATGGTTTTAAAATGCACATCTAATATGAGTCTGGCTGCTGCATTTTGCACTAGCTGCAGCTCTGGAATACTTTGCAAGGGCAGCCTCATGTAGGGTGCATAACAGTAGTCTAATTGGGAGGTAACTAAGGAATGAACCATTGTGGCCAGATCTGAGTGCAGCTGGTGTACCAGCAGAAGCTGGCCATCGCAGCAACCTGGCTTTCCAGGAGCAGCTCTGAGTCCAGGAGCACTGCCAAGCTATGAACCTGATCTTTCAGAGAGAGAGCAACCCCATCCAGAACAAGCTGCAATCCTAATCCCAGGATGATTTGTAATCCCCAGGAGCACTTCTGTCTTGTCTGGATTAAGCTTCAGTCTGTTCACGTGCACCCATTCCTTTACTGCATCCAGACATCAGTACTACCAAAGCCTTCTTGGCATCAGTTGTAAAGGAGAGACAGAGCCGGGTATCATCAGCATACTGATGACACCTAACCCCAAAACTCTGAATAATCTCTCCCAGCAGCTTTACATAGATGTTAAAAACCATAGGGGAAAGTATTGATTCCTGTGGAACCCCACAGGTTAACGACCAAAACCCTGAACAGGCTGAACAGTCTCCCAGCACCATGATCAGACTGGAACTACTGCAAGGCAACGGTCCCAATTCCCATATCTACCAAATGATCCAAAAGGATACCATGGTTGATGATATCAAATGTCACTGGAAGATTCAGGAGGACAAACAGGGATACACTTCCGCTATCCAGCTCTTGGTGTAAATCATCTACCATGGTTGTGATTTAGATTTTTTCTGTCCTATAAGCAAGGCTGAACCCAGCTTGGAATGGATGCAGGTAATCTGTTTCTTCAAAGAAAGCCAGGAGTTGTGTTGACATCACTCACTCTTGGACCTGTACATATTGTTGCAGGATTGCAGCTCAAATTTAAGATATATACATGCGGGACTTTCCATAAAATGTTGTAAGATGAAGTGCTTATGTTCAGAGTCTCAGACAAGTCATTTCATAGCTTTGCCTTCTCAGTTTTCTATCCCTCTCTCAAGTCAGTCAGCGTTCCGTGCTCACTGAGTATGCTTACCCTTCATTGTGCTGTTTTGGAAATAATGGGATGCCCAAAGGGTGGTCACCAATAGCAGATTCTCATCCTGGAGAGAAGTGACTAGCGGGGTGCCACAGGGTTCTGTCCTGGGCCCGGTGCTGTTCAATATCTTCATTAATGACTTGGATGAAGGAATAGAGGGCACGCTGATCAAATTTGCAGATGACACCAAATTGGAAGGTTTTGCTAATACGCCAGATGACAGGATCAAAATTCAACAGGACCTGGACAGATTGGAGAGCTGGGCCAAGGCTAACAAAATGAATTTCAACAGAGAGAAATATAAGGTCCTACACTTAGGCAGAAAAAATGGTATGCAGAAATATAGGATGGGGGACACGTGGCTGGCTAACAGTACGTGTGAAAGGGATCTAGGAGTCTTAATAGACTACAAGCTGAACATGAGTCAGCAGTGTGATGCGGCAGCCAAGAAAGCCAACTCAATTCTTGGTTGCATCAATAGGAGTATGGTGTCTAGATCGAGGGAGGTATTGGTACCACTTTATTCTGCTTTGGTTAGACCTCATCTAGAATACTGCGTCTGATTCTGGGCACCCCAATTCAAGAAGGATATGGATAAGCTGGAGCAGGTCCAGAGGAGGGCAACCAAAATGGTGAGGGGTCTGGAAGCCATGCCCTATGAGGACAGACTTAGAGAGCTGGGTATGTTTAGTCTGCAGAAGAGAAGGTTGAGAGGGGACATGATAGCCATGTTTAAATATTTGAAGGGATGTCATGTCAAGGAGGGAGTGGGCTTGTTTTCTCCTGCTCTTGAGACCAGGACAAGGAGCAATGTATACAAGCTGCAGGCGGGCAGATTCCACCTGAACCTCAGGAAGAATTTCCTGACGGTCAGGGCTGTCTGGCAGTGGAATGTGCTGCCACGGAGTGTAGTGGAGTCTCCTTCTTTGGAGGTTTTCAAGCGGAGGCTGGATGGCCACTTGTCGGGAGTGCTTTGAGGGTTTTCCTGCATGGCAGGGGGTTGGACTGGATGGCCCTTGTGGTCTCTTCCAACTCTACATTTCTATGATTCTATGATTCTATGATTTTTTCTCCCTTATGGGAGGAATGTAGAACCTCAGGCCCCAGGGCTGAATCTGCCCCTGCCAGAAGCCCAATCTAGACCTCTATAGTTCTCCAAACACACCCCTTTTCCCATGGCAGGCTACTGGGGAGAAGAGCTTTAAACTAAAATATTCTGGTATTTTTTGGTGCCACCATTTTGCCTGGTCTTGCTCAGCAATGCCATGTGGACTCTCTGAATTCAGTGTATAAATGAAAAAGATTCCCCATTAGAGTTTTTACTAAATATTTTTGGTATACCTGCAAACTTCAGGATTCTTCCAATAACACTCCCATCTCTGTTTTCTTTTTTTAAAAAAGCAACAAGACCAAAGTATGATACCTAGTAAGATATTGTTACTTCTAGATATCACAATGGCCATTTCCACACTGCACTGTTATATGTGGAATTCTGGGGTTTGCAGTTTACTGAGGCCAAAGAGCTCTCTGGCTGAGAATTCTAAGTATCGTTCTCTAAACTGCAAACCCCAGGATCCCATAGGATGTTGAGAGTGGAAGAACAGCACTGTAACAGCAGAAATGGCTGATGTCAACATATCTATGAATAGAAAAAAACATTAACAATAAAGAAAATGTATACAAGAAAAAAGCATACATATCAAGATTAACAGTGCAAAAAATGGTACAAAAATTATTCGATCAAATAAACGAATAATTAAGTATGTAAATATAATTAATTAAATATAAAAGTAATTTTTAAATAAGATTCTGGACTTAATCCTCAAAACATGCTATAGTTTCTCCCACTCGGTAGGCCTACCTAGTCTCTTTTTAATTGTATTTTTAATTGTACTTTAAATTGTACTTCTACTTTTAATTGCACTTTTAATTATGATTTTAACTATGGTATATTGTATTTTAAATGGTTTCTGTTTTAGTGTATTTTAACCGTGATTTGTTTTTAATTGTATCTGTGCTGTACCCTGCCTTAAGCCTAGGGGAGAGGCGGATAACAAATAAAATTTATTATTGTATATTATTATTAGTATTGTTAAAGTTCCCAGAGAGAACTTAAGACTTTCCACTCTTGTCTAAATTGTTGAACCAGTTTACCATTTAATGACTTGGTGAATTTATTCAATTCTGCCTTGTCGTAGAGTTTCATCAACTATAGGAATATGCACATCTTTCCATCTTTGGGCAAAGGTTGTTCTGGCAGCATAGATTATATATAATAAAATTCTCCAGTATATATTTCTTATTTGGATATCAATTTCATCCAATATATTAAGTAGATATATTTCTGGCTGCATGGGGAAATTAGTTTTGAATTTTTCTGTGATACATTCATGAATTTGTTTCAAAAACTTCTTTGCCTTAGGACACTGCCACTATATATGATAAAAGGAACCTTTTTGTTCACATTTCCAACATCTACTTTTACTATCACTATTATTCCCAATTGTAGATATCTGCACAAGCATTAAGTGCCTTCTATAGAAGACCTTGTAATAATTTTCCCTTAAATTAGAATTCCTTGCAAATCTCGGATTAATGTTCCAGGATTTTCTTGTTGATCCAAAGTCTTTGTTTTCTGTGCAAGTGGTACTGTATTATCTATGGAAGGATCTACACTCAGAGAATTGAAATTCTAATGCCAGGGGACAACAATGCACCTTCGGGTATCTGGGTACCCATGACTATCAGATATCTGAAGAAAAGGTTTGTGACTGGTTTACTGGGAGATTCTCCTAATTATAGTTAGGTAGGGTAAACTTTCCCTAATCACCTATGAAAGTTCTGTTCAACTTAAAGGTTCCACCTGGCTGTTTTTGTGACAACAGATTAAGACAGCTACCATTTGAGTCTGCTGCCGCTTGTAGGAATCTTACAAGATTTGACATACCTTTAAAGGATGTTTTCATCAGAAGCGTGAACCATTGTCTTCATTTGGAGAAAAAAATTGTAAACAAAGGACTATGAAAGACAAATGTTCAGTCTTGTGGAAATGGGAAGAGGCAACTCAGGGAATAAGTGGGTCATTCATCTTTCCACAAGTGAATGCCAGAAGCCAAATCCTACATGCACTTAACCTAGGAATGAGCTTCATTGAATTAAGCAGGCTTTTCTTAGGAGTATTATCATTGTTCTAATGTATTATTATTTTCTTAATTTATGTTGTGCCTTTCCTTCAATAGGGGAGCCAAACCAGCTCATAAGTTGAAGCAAAATAGGCGTAAAGAATATATAGTGCAAAAGTTTTAGAAAGCTGAACAACCAATCCAATTAAAAGATTAATTTAAAACAACTAAAAACACACTCAACATATAGTAAATAGGACATCCGCAGAATATCCTTCTACCCTAATCAATTAAAAGTTGAAGGAGTAACATCCTTTCTTAAGTGGCAGTTCTATAGCATAGGAGCAAGTATTATCAAGTAGACATGCGTAGAACTGTGCTGCTTCTCTCTGACCAGCAAACAGAGATCATTCCAATCCCTACTATCCATTTATTTATTTATTATTTGCAGGGCGGCCTTACTGTCAGTAGAGACTCTTTATTACATGTGTGCTTTGTCCTCCCGTTTAGCCCTTGAGATAGGTTCAAAGGGCAAATGCAGAGCAGGAATTCTGGGTCTGATGGTCAACAAGCTCTTGTTATGGATTTATTTACTGCAGCGGAAGCACTTTGAAAGAAAGACAAAAATTACTGAAGCAGCACAGTTCCTTGAGCTAACTAGTTGGCAGACTTGTTTTTTTATGTATCTTTTCCTCAGTACATGGACCATCACTGGATGAGCTACAGAAGCAATTTCTGTTCAGGTTTATAGCTGATAAATGTTAAGAAGGTCCTTGTAATTCACGTTTGTTAAAAAAAAAAAACCTGCTGAAAAAAGGAAAAAATTGCTCATGTAACCTTTTCTAGTTTTTACCAAATGCACACTCACAATAAGGAGATGTAATAAAAGTAAATTAGCAGTGTCTTATAAAAGTTATGTGATATTGGTTACATTTTGAGACACAGATGGCATACAGTTGGAGAAAGGAAGGACACTAATACGAACCAGTGAATCAAGTCGTGGCCACAGAACCAGATGATTCTCCCTTCTCTTGTCTTCCAGGAAAAGAAGAATCAGTGGGAGCTCATGGGCCCAAATATGATACTGCTCTCATATTTGGAAAAAAAGTTGCCAGTCTCTCATACAAGATACCTTAAGAATCTCTTGTCTAAAGCAGTGCTTCTCAGGCTATTTATTAATAGAGATTGGCAGGGTTTATTCCCCTCCCCCCAACGTGCAGGGACTAGTACCATATTTTACCCATTGCAGCTGGTTTCTTTTCCCCTGCGAACTTGCCAGAGATGGTCAGACAATGGCTCATGGACTGGCATTGGTCCACAGACTACCCTTTGAGAAGCATTGCTTCAATGCACATAATGCAGCACAGTATCTCTTGTAGCTAAGCCTGCAGGAAGGGGGATAGACAATGTTGTATGGGAGATTGCCTGAAAAATCTAAGTATGCTACCTTGCTGTCAAGGAAAGATATAAATGTATATGGATAAAGACTGTTTTTTGACAATTGATACCACTCTCCACCTATGAAACCTGCACTGATTCGTGAATGTTTTTGATTTTTCTTTTTGTAAACTCATTTCTATGTATTAGCCATTAGACAGCAGAAGTGGTCTGATAATTAAACATACCCATACTTCTCTGTAGTGTTAAACTTGTCTAAACTTATGCCATTTCCTCACTACACTGGTATAGTGCTATTATTCCATGTTCAACATCCTGTGGAATTCTGGGGTTTGAAGTTTACTGAGACCAAAGAGCTCTCTGGCTGAGAATTCTAAAGGCCCCTTCATAAACTGCAAACCCCAGGATCCATAGGATGTTGAAAGTGGAATAATAGCACTATAACTGTATAGTGTGGAAATGGCCTAAATAGTAAGTAACCAGTAAACCCTTTGAAAAGTCCAGTACTTTTCAATCACAACATAAGTCTCCTTTGCTTCAACAGATCTACTCTAGGCAGATCTTACACTGGGTTTAGCCTTAAGTAGTATGTTGCAAGGAAGAGTAAGTCCTTATAGCAATACTCTGCCATACTATAATACAGTTTGTCATTGTTAAGTTTCTGTATTCCTGAAGAATGTGAGGTCCCTTGTTCCTGCCTGGTGATGTACATTTAAAAAAGGAGAATGAAGAAGTGACTAAAGAGAAAAATCGGTCCCACACACTTACAGCCCATATATTGTGTGTTGTATATTGCTATCCAAGAACCTCCTCTTATTTGGACTGATGTTTGGTCTAGAAAATTAATGGTTGTGAGTTAATGGTTCAATGTCAACATTTCTGCCTCTTTTGTGAATGGTGTACTAACTACTGCATGTTTCTTTTTAAAATAAATCTCAGTTATCTCTCTCCTACAGGACTAGATGCCATTAAAAAAAACCCCTGCATTTTAAGAAACTGAAGTGTATGATAGTTATTTAATATGACACATCTTTGTGTGTGCCATTGTCATTTCAAAGGAAATACTTCCCTCTCAAGTAGATTAGTCCTATTGGAGTGAAGGAGGCTAAGACAATTTAAGCAAAAGCACATCCAGTTGACTAATATGCTTGGGAAAGATTCTGCAGGCTGAAGAGAATTTATTTTTAATTTCCGTTCCCTTAGTCCAGTAGTCCCAGGAAGGCCATTAATTCAACATGTAATATTAACATTGCTTGTTTATGATAACAACAGCCCAGGCTTTCTTACTGATAAAAAGATAGGAGATACTGAGGGCAAAGTGAGTTGATACCAGGCTCTCAGGATATGGGAAAGCAGTACTTTTCACACACAGAGGGAGTGGTTTCTGTCTAGAACACGGGTGAAGAGAGCATGGCTTATGGCTTGCATGAGACCTCTGAACTCTTTTTGGGGGTCCTTGAAACCTTTTGCTCCTCAAACCGCTGGTGCACAAATAGCTGCTGTTCTTCAGGCTGCAGAGACAGATCATACATATTTGTTCTTTACACAGTTAAGGTGGCTCTGACATCTTTATTTTCTTTCCTTCAGAATAGTAGAGAATCACTTTTTCTGCAAATGTGTCAATCACTTTCCCAAATGCTAAGAAACACAGTGATAACAAATGCAGACTTGTGCTCCAGATATCCACAGTAAAAGTCACACACTAGAACCAGGGCAGCTGAGCAAATTTGTGTGTGTGTGTGCATGTGTGTGCAGGTCCCCAGCTGTTTGCCAGCAGCACATTTGTGCAATGGATGGGGGCTGCTGTTGAGTGACTTTGGGCTGGCCCACCAGCTAGGTAAGCACTTCTGGGCCAAATTGAAAAAGCTGTCTGTGAAGGCAGGGATCTGAGGAAGGGAGACTTCTGCTCTTTCAGTTTTCTGGTACTTGAGATTCTGAAGAAAAGCAGATCTTCTAAAGGCTGGGAAGAGATTTCAGAGACCTGCTATATAGGAAGCCTCCCATGCCCCCACGATCAAGTCATTTCACTTTGTAACTGTAGGCATGAGACCTGAGGAGTCTGGCTTCCTAGTGGGAATATTCACAGCATTCCTACTAGCAATGAATGTGAGTGGATGGTAGGGTTACCAGAACTCAGGTCCTGGTCCCAGGTATCCAGTTTTCATGGGTCATCTCCAGTCAAGAGATGAGGATGCAAATTTTCCAGTTTTGGTGAGTTTAGCTCCAAGCAGAAGAAGATCTGTGTGGAACTCTCCAGCTTAGATTGATTTGTTTCTGCAACTTGGAGATACTTTTCGAGGTTTCTTGATCAGAAGCCCCTTTAACTAAGACTTCTGTCTTAATTTCTGAACAGGAAAATATGTTCTTTTTTTCTTTCCCCCTCTCTCCTTGTTTGAATAATAAGTCATGAGCAGTGGTTGGTTCTTCATGCATAACGCTTAATGACATGATCAGGGGTCTTGCTAGGTCTCAGGTTTTGGTCCAGAAATCTTAGGGCCTGGGATGATTCTAAACTAGCAACCCTAATGGGTGGACAGGGTGAGGAAGCTGTTTCGTATGGCAGCCAGAAGGAAATGGAAGAGGACGTTGCCTGGAGCAGTCTAGATTCTGACTTGGCTAGCGATAGGAGGATTTTCCTCCCTGACCCCCCACTGTAAAATAATTTCATTTTGCAGTTGCAGAAATGAATCCTGAGGAATCTAGCTTTTTTTCCTCACCTGATTGGGAGCAGTTTTGATCCTCTGGCAAACTAGTTAAAAAATTTTAACACAGAATTTTGAATTTTGTATTTCATTTTTTAAATAAATAATTTATTAATTTTACAATGGATGCCACAAACAATCAACAAATGATGATGCTACCAAGAAAGACAAAAACATACACACATAGTTTGGTCTCAGACTGCAGTAATATATGCCACTTTCCCTTTACCTCCTTCATCTCTACTTAGGACAGTAGCTTTCAAGTTGTAATACGCAAGAGCAGCGTGGTATAGTGGCTTGAGCACTGGAGACCATGGAAACCCACTTGGTAACCTTGGGTGCATCACACACCCTCAGCCCCAGAAAACCCCACGATAAGTTCACCTTAGGGTCATGATAAGTTGGAAACAAGTTGAAGGCACACAACAACAACAGCAGCAGCAGCAGCAACAACATAATTAGAGGTAGTGATTGAACTTCACTAAACGACACCTTGTCTCACACTTCTGACGTTTTCTTGCAAAGTGCATTTGCACAAAAGTGTTAGATATGTTCTACTATATGCTTTACAGCAAAGAAGCCCTGCAAACCTGCCCAGCTGCCTCACGTGAATTGAATGGTAACTGTGGAACCTGTCCAAAATCCTCTGCATTTGTTTGTGGCAATATATCCTCACCCAGAGGTTCCCAACAATTAGAAAAACTGAGACTGTTGCACTTAGAATATTTGGTTTCAGTATCTGTTCATTTAAAGCAGCCCACTGGGAAAACCAATAAACTGACAAGATTCAGATACTAACAAAATAGCTGTATCAGACATGTGTACACAGCCATCACAACTTTATGACTAGCTTGTGACTTGTTATATTTATTTGTCAAATGTATACCTACCTGTTTTTTCCCCAAAGAACAACACTCAAAAGAAGCTAAAAACAATGGAAGTCAAACAAAATGAAATACAATTAAAAAATTAAAACAAATGGAAAGCATAAGCTGGCATCCTGTTCAGTAATTATGACATTGTAAGTCTGACTGGGCAGCCAGTGATGTACTGGTTTGAGTATTGGACTAGGGTTCTGGAGAGTAGGATTCAAGTGTCTTCTTCGGCATAGAAACTCTCATCCTCAGAAAGCAGCAGTGGCAAACCCCGTCTGACCAAATCTAGCCAAGAAAACCCTGTGATAGGTTCACCTTAGGGTTGACATAAATCAGAAATAACTTGAAGACACATAACAGCAACAAAGTCTGATTTACAACATTGTAAATATTCCAATTCAAGTTTACAATAGTGGCACAAATGAAACGACCAAAAGTGCCTCCCTAATCTTACCTTTGAAGCCTCACCCCCAATGCAACCATTTTCAAGCCACTAAAGAGTGGGGCATTCTTGGTCGTGGGGTGTGCTGATACAGTCAGCTGTGACAGGATCTCAACTGAACCCTTCAGATGGTTCTGCAGCTGCCTGTCAGGCATGTCTCATGCTCAGGAGGGGCTGGATGCATCATTGCTCACTGCCCCACTCCTCAACGTTTCAGAAATGGTGGTGTTGGGTTTGGGGCTGTGATGTTTCAAAAGTAGGATTTCAGAAGGTAGCATCAGGAGAAATCATAAAGAGAGAAGGGACAGAGGGGACCTCCACTTAAGACAGTAAAGACACACACATACACTCACATACGTACACACACACACATATACATTAAGTAAAAGATATAGATATATTCTTCCACTTTAATATATTTATCTAGATGGATGGATGGATGGATGGATGGATAGATAGATAGATAGATAGATAGATAGATAGATAGATAGATAGATAGATAGATAGATAGACAGACAGACAGACAGACAGACAGACAGACAGACAGACAGACAGAAATATATAGATATATTCTTCTACTTTGATATGTTAATATCTTACACACACACATTCTCTGAAGCTCGGAGGTCTATTTTCATTCTTGTGTTCCTACCACCCTTCTGAGGTTCTGTGTCTCAGGCATGCCAAATGCAGGTAGCTGGTCAGCAGTCCAGATATTCTCAGCCTAGATGTTCTTGCTAGTGCCACAAATTAAAAATGAGATGAAGTAATTTTACATAGATGAGAATGTGGCTTCTCCACACTCCCTCTTAAAACTATGCCTCGGATAAATGACCCACTTGTTCAGTGGGCGAGGTAGTCCACAACCATGTTTCTTACATGTCTCTTATATGACCCATCTCGAGGTTGAGCATCAGCATTTGCTGGTTTGGTACTTTATCAACTGGGCCAGTTGTCTCAGAAATAACACTATCAAGGTACTCTTTGGTGAGACAGTTTAAGAAAGTTGTCAGTAGGCACCTGATAAAATGATACATTAACCAAGTTTTAGACAGACACATCAGGTACATAAAATAGATCTATTAAGAGATTCTTAAAACAACACCTTGTATTCCTCAAGGAATTTGGAATACTAACTGAATTCTTGTTTCCTTTTCTTCTTCCCTACCTGAAAATAATAACTTTATTCTTCCTTTCTTCTAACCATAAATGATTGATGAAAAAATGCATGACATGCATATCAGGAAAATGCACACTGACATATTTGCCCAGGAAATGTGTTGCATGTTGACAGTTTTTTGCTAGAAAAGTGACAGTTTTGGTACAAGCTGTTCCTGCCATGACTATAGGGAACAGATAACAAAGGAAAAAGTATCAGCTATACTGTGCACACTTAAAATGGACCTGTCAGTATACAAGGTGGCTTAGCTGCAGTAGAAACCAAACCCGTTGTTTTCTTTTTCCCTATTTTGGGAACAGTATCCCTAATTGAGAGATTGGAGGAAGGAATGTCAATACTCATGTAGTTATACCTGGTTCAGGTTTTTTTATTTGTATCTGATTACATCTTAATGTATCACTTCATTCAACATGAGGGGTGTGCAAACAGGCTAACAAAGAAACCAGTATAGATTTGCCCCCCAGTGCAATCCAGGTCATTTCTGCACAAGAATGTTATAGTGCTATTATTCCACTTTCAACACCCTATGGAATCTTGGGGTTTGCAGTTTAGGGAGGGGCCTTTGCCCCCCCAACTGCAAACCCCAGGATTCCATAGGATATTGAAAGTGGAATAATAGCACTATAACAGTCTGATACAGAAATGGAACCAGATTTGACAACCTGCCTGCTACAGACCTAATGCACAAATCTAAGCTTCCTGGTACAAAATTTCATAGAATCATAGAATCTTAGAGTGGGAAGGGGTTGCAAGAGTCACTTATTCTGACCCTCTGCCATGCAGGAATACTTAACGACAGCACTCTTGAAAGATGCCAACCCACCTATCTATAAGGTCTGTCCATTCCATCTGTTTCTTTTGTTGTGTCAGCAGGTCAAATCCCGGAGTAATGAGCTCCTTCCCTCCACCCCTGAAAAGGCATGTTTTCCATTCACAAAGGTACATTTAATCAAAGGAACTGATTAATTATGAAACTCTGGTTATCATTAGAGGGGTAGATCATCTCTCCTTCCTCCTGTTAGTTTTCATAGGCTAGTTCTTTCTTTGCAATTCTTGTGGGATAAATGTTGACCTGCATAGTCTTCCATAAGAGTTCCATCTGTGATCTATAATTTGAAAGCAAGGCTCCTGAGGAGTTCAGATATCTCTGTAGGGATCTGTTGTTAAGACAATGGATCTAGGACTGCTGAAACTGTTTGCCTCCATATATGCTCAGCTTCTATATCGTTCCACAAACCAAGTGTGACAAAATGTGGTGAGCTTCCAGAAATCTCTCCTCCAAAAGAAAGCCCAGTCCTTGTAGTGAAGCAGTGCAGCTGGGAACTTCTCACTCCTTAAGGAGGGAGAAAGGTGTGAGAAAGTGGGTCCCACTCTGTGAAAAAGGTGGCATATACATGCAATCAATCAATCAATCAATCAATATGGAAGAAGGAAGCACATTCTTCCATAACTCTTTGTGGATAATAATTGTACTGACAGGCTATTCCGCTTGCTCTTCCTGTGTCTTGCATGCTTATTACACAATGTGATATTACATAATATTTTGACCATGAAGGATCAAACAGCTGAAGAGGGATGGAGTTGCAGAAACCACATAGGCTGTATGCTGTAAAGTGGACAGGTTATGCAGAGGAGCTGGCAAAAGTGAGAACAGCAGCCTGGAGGCATTTTCCAGCTGAGTAGGTCATGCCCATGCATAGTGCCACCACACTGACTTACCTCCAGGTTTCCACCATCCCCAAAACAAGGTTATATAGAAGATCACTCTGACTGAGAAAGGGATATCGCTACTGTAAATGGCAAATGTGCCTTCATACCATGCCTGTTGCTCATAATGTGGCACGTACAATATATCTATAGGCACCTACAGTGTGTTTGGTAGGCAAATCCTATTGACTAGCATTAGCTGCAAGTGGTGCAAAAAATGTGCTCCAACAAAACAGCTAGAGCAGCACCTTATGTTTGAAAAGCACACAGGAGCATTCTTACTTCATCACTTCTCATATCAATGCTTTATTTGATGATTACTTGTTACTGGGAGTGTCGTATGTAAAATTATCCCAGGTCTCCTGTGTTCTAATCTGCTTTTCTTTAGAGTGTCAAGCACCAAGGAAACTGAAAATGGTGCTACTAATGTTCTTGTTAAGTATTACAGTTTTTAGGGCCAGATCTCACTCAGAAATTACTACACTTCAGGCTGCTAATATGATCTAATGAAGGATATCCACATCTCCTTCACTTCAGTATAGGAGCTCCAGGTAGTCTTTGCTTTGCAGCAACTGCTGGGTGAAATCCAGCCTTCAGTGCTGTAATAGCATAAAGACAACGTTTGCCTAGTTATCCCCTGACAAAAGGTAAAATAGATCACCACTATATCACCATTTTTAATTACTTTTGTTAAAAAAAATCAGAGATGTTTCTTAAATTGTTATATTGTATCTCATAATTTTCTCTTTGCATGTCACATTTACCCCATTCCCCAAGGTCTAATGAGTGAGTCTAATGCTACAGCCAGTTTAGAAGAGATAAGATACAGATGCAGTCTGCCAGACTGCAACAGGATCTACCCAGCATCTCCTGCAGTTCTTAAACACTTGTTTTCAAGATGCAGAAGTGGCAGAGCACTATTTTTAGTAAATCAGATGTGTGCTGCATGGGAGGTAGACCTATTAATTTTAGATGAGAGTGCTTTTTCCCAAATATCCATAAAGGCTTGAATTAGAACTACAAAGTATTCAAATTTGATTCAGGATGTTTTCCTGCATATTCCATCTTTTACTGACTATGCTTCTCATGGTGAAGTCATTTAAACGTGGAAACAACCACATTTTAAAGCCAGGATTTAAAAAACCCACTCACAAGTTCATTTAGAGATTTCTATCATGACTTTGTATGGACTGGGTCCCAGAGTCAAACTACATTTGAGATATCTTTGCCTTTATCTGGCAGATGGCTAAAAATGCAAATTTCAGGAGCTGAGGGGGGTGGTGATAATTAATGGGATTTTAAAACAGGCATGGAAAGGACTTAAACCTTTTCCTCCATTCATTTTGGTAATCAAGAAAATCCCTCTTCTGAAGCTGGCATTTGCTTGGGGGAGAAAACCACCCACTGGTACCAGTTCCCAATTGGTCCTCAATCACATAGCCAATATATTTAACTTACAAAAAATTAGCACATGAGAAGAGTATCCTTTGAGAATAGCGGAAATAGTGCTTTTTGTGCAAAGAATGTGGTTTTTGCAGAAAAACATGATTTCCATGCAAAAACATACCACCTATATTTCTGAGCAAAACAATTTCATATAATACTTTAGTTTGTGTGAATACCAGGCAAACATTATTAGCTCTTTGTATATTGCACTAGGCACAGAAGATCAAATTTCTGTCATATTCTTGTGAAAGCTGGCATAAACTAATAAACACAGCCCAGGTCTCAAACTTTGGGCACCAGGCACCCTGGCATCAACTTCCGAGCTATGGAAAGGGGTTCTTTTTGACCTAAGGGCTGATAATGACACAAACTCAACCTTTTGGGGAAATTGTTTAAGGAAGCCATCAGGGCCTTTCCACCCTTCACTGTTATAGTGCTATTATACTTCTTTCAACATCCTATGGAATCCTGGGGTTTGCAGTTTAGGAAGGGGCATTTAGAATTCTCAGCCAGAGAGCTCTTTGGCCTCAGTAAACTACAAACCCCTAAGTTCCACAGGATGTTGAAAGTGCAATAATAGCACTACAACGGTGTAGTGGGAAAAGGTCCTGCGTGTAATTGAGATTAATGCTAATTTTACCTAGGTTCCAAGATATATGGTGGTAGGTGGATTCAGAAGTCCATGTGTTTCCATCTTGTGGAAGAAACAAGCAAATAAACATAGCATTATATGGATGGCCTTGTATGGATGGGGGATCAATAAAAATCAATAAATCCATAAGTCAATCAATCACTTTATTTATTCCCAGGCTTTAATCAAGACTGGGACTCAAAGTGGCTAACAAGACAAAAACACAAGTAAAATCAAATGTGGCTAAAAAAACAAACCAGGCTGCATTCAGTTTGCTCTGTCTCTTCCCATTTTGAGCCTGCTGAGAATAAGCTGAAATTGATGTAATAAGCAATAAAGTTCCCAGAGTGGAAATGTGTTTACTTAGTAATGGAGACCCGTTTTATATGTAAAAGTTCCCATATTCAGTGGTTGACATTGCTTGTTCAAAGGATCCCAATAAGAGTGCTAGGAAGATCCATTCCTGAAATATTATGGAACCATTCCTAATTAAAATAGATAATAATAAGCTGGACAGAACTGCATTTTGGCTCTGCATGAGGAAATTTAATATGATCAGGTTCAGTCCTGAAGACCTTTTACAATTTGTATTCTTCTTACAATATGGGATGGATCCAGAGTCACGGAATCACAGAATCATAATGGCCATAGAGTCCAACCCCCTGCCATGCACACACACACTCAAAGCACCCCCAGGAAATGGCCATCCAGCCTCTGTTTAAAAATCTCCGAAGAAGATGACCCCATCACATTCCAAGGCAGCATATTCCATTGTTGAATGGCTCTTACCCTCAGAGAGTTTAGGTGAAATCTCTTTTCCTGTAGTTTGAATCCATCATTCTGTGTCCTATTCTCTGGAGCAGCAGAAAACAAGCTCGCTCCATCTTCAACATGACATTTCTTCAAATACTTAAACATGGCTATCATGTCACCTGTTAACCTTCTTTTCATCAGGTTACACATATCTAGCTCCCTAAGCTGCTCCTCATAAAGCATGGTTTTCAGACCCTTCAACATTTTGGTTGCCCTCCTCTGGATACATTCCAGCTTGTCAATATCCTTCTTGAATTGTGGTGCCCACAATGAGAGCATGCTTATCAAATCTTCAGATGAGTCAATCATATCTAGACCTACTGAAATCAGTGACTGTTAACTTAGTTGTGACTGACTTAAAGTCCTGTTTAATTCAAGAGATCTGCTACAAGTATTTATTTCAAGGGGTCTAGCTCTGGATCCTACTTTTTATGTTGACAGTTCAGTTTTTCTTTGTACAGTGTAGATTCAATCAAAAGTGACTTCCATATTATCTTAGTGGTTTAATTTATGACACTCTGACTGGTCTAAAATACTCCATTACTGATGAAGACAGATGTAAGCTTTCTCTGCACGCAGCAGATTTGTGACATTGTTCAGCATTCTGGTAGTTGATTCTATGTAATGTGTTTTCTGACCTTGGAGTCCACATTTATTTTTGAAGGTGCTAACAATCAGTCTCAAATTATTGGAGCAAGAGTTGCAATCTCCATTTTCTTTCAAGAGTATTGCTTTCAATACCCATCTATTTCCTTGGGAAACTCTACTATTAAATGATTGCAGAAGACAGTAATGCAGCATAAATTCTTCAAAAAAGTGTTGCATATTATACAGCTCCATATAAATGATTTGTACTGTTGCTTTTATTTATGAGAACCTTGTAAGCAGAAAAGACGAAAAGGTATTTGTGTGGTCTTTCTGAACACTTGGAATTTGCATGGTCTTTATGCCCATTTTATGTCCACTCTTCTTTATTTTTGTGGTTAACAAAACTCAGAGGTGTCACTTGGCCACATAGAACATAATCCTCATGCCTGTATAAAAAACATCAGCCATTTAATTACTTGCACCATCCTTTGCCTTGCTGAATTTAAAGAGAAGAGTAAAGCTTGGTATTTCAGTAACAACCAGTGAATCAAAATATGTTAGTCATACAGGGTCAAAAGAAGGACAAATTTCCTTTGCTTTCCTTCATCATTGTGGTATCCTGATCTATTTATGTATGAATGGATGGAATTGGTCTGCTGTCATTTCAGAACTTTTTCCAATAGTTCCACACTGGAGGGTGTTAATGTTATTGTCACATTATGTTTTATTAGTCTGATTGTTGGCAAGTTTTACTCTTTTCTCTCACCATTCCCAGCCTGAAAAGAACTCATGGCCTGTAGTAAGATGAAATAAGAAAACAATTAGAATCAATAGAATAATTCCATTAACCAAAGCACTTTTAGTTTAGGATGTTGTGTTGATGGTTTCCATGTTCACTCATGGTCCAGAAACAATGGGAAAATGCAGTTGTTAAAAGCTGCACCCTTAAGAGGTTCATTATTTAAGTTGGGGTGGAGAAGGTGCAGACTGTGAACTTCATATGGCCCTGGGAAGCCACTTCTGCAGCCCCTGAAGCCCCCTGCCAGTTTCCCAAAGCCCACTAGAACCCAAATTAAAAAAAAATTGGCTTAATTTTCAGACAACTATTTGCCCAAAAATTACACAGAAAGTGCCCAGGATGCATGAAAAATTCTAAAACATCATCAATACCCTACAACCTTCACCACTCCAACTACATCTAATTTTTTTTAATCCATTCCAAAATGGTGTCAGGAAGTGGTGTGACATCACTGCTGGTCAATATTTTGAAAAGGACTCTTAAAAAAAGGAGAGGTATTTTGATCTAGTCCAAGGGGAATGGTCTGAGGAAGGAAAAACTGGCACCTGGTTCCTGCACAGTTTCTCATCCCAAATATAAGTAATACAGCTTGGCTATCCCTCATCTGAAATTCTCAGTGATTTAGACTTCAGATTTTTTTCCCCAGAATTTGGAATTCTTGTATTTGCATATACATACACAATGAGATATCTTAGAGACAGGACCCAAGCCTAAACACAAAATTCATTTAGTGCAGAGGTTCTCAACCTGTGGGTCACGACCTCTTTGGGGGGTCGAACAACCCTTCCACAGGGGTTGCCTAAGACCATAGGAAAATACGTATTTCCGATGATCTTAGGCTCCATTCCCTCCTCGGAGGTGGTGCCCAAGCGCTCGCGTCCTCCTGCCCCCTTTGAAATACCTTACTAAAGAAAATTTTCTTGGCATCGAGTGAGAGTGAGTTGGAAGGGCAATCTCCAACCAGCCATTCCGAGGCTCAAACAAAGCTAAAAACATCTAGTATAAGGAAGTCTGAGAAGACAAGAATTAAAAAGAAGGTGAAAGGAAAATTACCTGCTAATGCCATTAAGTCTGTTAAGGGCGGGGAAGGGCTCCCAACCGCTCCTTTAACTTCCGGTCGCCATGTTGAAAAGAGGCGTTCAGAAAAGAGGAGTTCAGAAAGTCTCCTGACCCATCCAAGCTCACCAGCAGCACAGCCAATCACACTCAAGCATGCGAGCAGCCTCTGCCGGGAGTAAGGGCAGCCTCTCAGTCGGCAGCTCCTTGCCCTTCTGTATTAGCAAATACAGTAGCGCAGGGCAATTTAGCATTGTGTATGGTGTCCTTATTCACTAGGAGTCAAACTGCAATGCCTACGGAACGTAAAGAAGTAAGATTTGAACCTCCTATGTCCTCAATGTCTTCGGAGGGGAATGTGTCTGAGTGTAGTAGGGAGGTGATAAGACAAATGATTGCTGAAGAAATGGAGGTGCATGTTAATAGGCAAACAATATTAGTGAAATGATTTCACAAAATAAATAACAAGTTTAAAAAATGTATTGCAAGTTGGACAATTCATTGAATTTGAATGTAATGACATTATTAAGCAGTCAACAAACTACTTCAATGAATCCTTCATTTTCACGTGATTTTCCTGATGTTACAAAAGTTATTCAAGCTGAATCAAATGATGCTGGTGTGTGTTTTCCAAAAAAGTCTACCTGTAAGTCCAAAGTGACTAGAGTTGAGGAATCTGCTTTGTCACGCTCTGAACAGATCAACACTGAATCTGAAAGTGATGAGGAACCAGATTTGGCAGATACTCATGGGGAAAATGACTCTAAATCAGATGGTTCTATTTCTGAGGAGGAGGAGGATGCAGAAGATGATAATAAAGTGAGATTATTTTCCTCAGATTCTTTTAAAAATTTGCTGAAAAAGGTGTTGGTAACTCTGGGACTGGACAGTCTGGAGAGTGCCACTTCAGATATTGATAAAAACAAGAATGCTGCATCAGTTGTAAGGAATAAGCCTACAAAATCTAGTGTTATTCCCATGCCAGATTTATTTTTGGATTTAATTCAGTCTGAATGCAGTGAAACCAAATCTTCAAACCTTATATCATTTATGGTGGACTAAATGTCAGATATTTACATTACGATTCATAACAGTAGCAAAATTACAGTTATGAAGTAGCAACGAAAATAATTTTATGGTTGGGGGTCACCACAACATGAGGAACTGTATTAAAGGGCCGCAGCATTAGGAAGGTTGAGAACCACTGACTTAGTGCTTCATTTACACCTAATACGCAAAGGCTAAAGGTACTTTTGTATAATATTTTTAATCATTTTGTGCACAAAACAAAGCTTGATATGCAGCAGAAGCTGTTATTTATTCCACGTTACAAGTACAAAACTGATGATCAGTAGAAATTTCCAAAATCAGTTATACTACTATTAAGGTAATTATTATTTTGACAAAAAGTATTATAAACCTATTACATAACCTAGCACCACAAACAATTTACTGGAAGACGCTATACAGAGAAACTGGGTGATCAAATTTCATCAAAGTATATGAGAAAAAATAGTATCTAAACTACCAAAATCCTCCATCCCCAGCAGCATTTTCACACTGTTCACTTATGGTACTATGATTCCACTGTAACTATCATGGCTCCATTCTATGGAATCCTGGGATTTGCTTATTAGGAAGAAGTATTTAGAATTCTCAGCAAGGGAGGTCTAATGACTCATTACACTATAGGCTTGGTTAAACCCCAGGATTCCAAAGGATGTCACCCTGGCAGTTTAAACGGAAGCATAGCACTATAATTGCAGAGTGTTAAAGGGCTCAAGGTTTGAAAGTATTTTTACTCATTAAAATGAGGCATTGCAATAGGCAGCAAGGTGGGTGTTTCACCTACAGCCACTCTATCCTTGTCCCTGGATCTCCATGCTTCATATACCCAATCAGAATTGTCTGTAGGCCAGAACATTATCTGAAAAACAGCATGGAACTCCCTAGGACATCCCAGATATACCCTTCCTTTGTTACTACTGAACAGAGAAACCTGCTGGACGGGTGCAACAATTGGTCACATCCTTCAGTAGCTACCGACAAACAAAATAGCAACTTATTTACAGTCACCAGTGTTTGATAGATTCCATATTTTTAAATAAATGAGTGATGTGTTACCTTATGATTTTTTAAAATTAAAAATCCCTCTCTCTTCCACTTTCTTTATTATTGGTTTTTTGTTAAATAACACTGCCTTCAAGCCATCTCTGTGAATCAATAACACTCTACAGCAATTAACTCATTACTCATTAGTATTGTTTTGCTGGGTTTTAGAACCTTTTCAGTCTGTTGTGTAGGGCCTGTCCAGATTGAAGTTAATTTGCCACTCTCTTGCCAGTTTTCCTTGACTTGTGCCATGAGCATTTACAGTCCTCTTCAGCTTTGTCCATTCAACTCCCTTCAGTTGTCAGCACTTTTGCCTTCTCATTATACACTGCCCCTTGTTGGCCATTAATTAATACACATAGTAAGGGTGGGAAAATAAGTCCCGAACAGGGATCTTCTGTTACAGCTACACAATTTTTTACCTTTTCCTTTGCTGCCATTCTATTCCTCTGCCTTTGGCACAGCATGTCTCTGTTACAATTGCAAAGTTTCCATAATGCACCTTGTACATGATATCATGAAAGTGCTTTCGTCTCTCTGTAAAGGCACGTGCCAGGATTTTCTTTTATGTATGAATTTCCTAACCCTGCTATGCTATTCTAAGAAGCTGGAGAGGGGCAATTTATCTTTGGTGATAATAGTATCAGTTCATCTGTGCTGACTTGCAATTTATTCATACCGATTTTTCCCTATTATACTTGTATACAGTGGGTGTTATATGGCTCTCTTTTCCCGATTCCCTCAACTATTTTTCTGCTTACTAAATGAAGGCTCTTTGATCTTTTAGCTCCTCTGGTTAACCTTTAGAGATATTTTAAAAGTACAGTAGAATGCTTGTTGTTCTCATCTCATTATCCAGCAGAACAGCTCTTTAAATGATAAATTAGGTGCCTTTGCTACTATATAATGTCTGGCAGTGTATTGTGCTCCATTATTGAGATATAACAAAATGCTATTATTATTATTTTTGAGTGATTACAGTTTTGACATCTTGGATCACTTTACTGCTAATAAGTCTGATGTACCTTTGTGAATAGTTTCAGCTTCCTCATATATTTTGGATTATCTATATCTCGGATTTTCTTTGTCATCTTTAATGTTGCTGAACCATTCAAGTAAATTCTTTTGGTCCATTCTATTTTATACGCTATTTTATACACTGCTTGCTGCACTGGTGATTCATTACTCCCACGTCAGTGGGGAAGAAACTCCACTTCAGATTTTAGTTTGAACTTTTAAGGAACTAACCAAAGTGCTGAAATTCGTTTAGGGATATGCTTCAGTACCCTGGACAATTCCTTTAAAATTTAGACAAAAGCCCAGAACAGATTCATGCACCCAGTGGGATGGGAGCCATCAATTGTCACTAACTCACTGTGATGCCAGGCCAAGACCTCTTATTTCTTGATTCAACAACATACCTATTCTCATCCCATATATGAAAGACAATCAAACTGACAGTTGAATCAAGCCATTGCTTGTCTCCAGCCATAATGCAATTGCTATTGGGGTTAGATTACATTTGTATCACATGCAACTTGCAAAGACCATGGCACTACACAATCTAGTAGTACATTTGATTTGGTGCCTTAATACTGACTTAGAGCTTCCATAAACAATGCGTTAAGTGGTAATCCTCTTTCTGGTCTGTACCACTTCAGACTGCAAGCTCGTATGATAAAACACTGCTCCTGACACAGAATAATAGAAGGAAATGGTTGGCTGAAACCTAGACTTTGACATCTAGCTGTTCGTGTGCAGCTCGTTTTCCAAATAGTGGGATATTCAACTCTGTTAATCTCCCACCACGGGTCCTGTCATGCCCTTCGCTGGAGAATTCTCCTCCAAAAGTGAGTCAAAGCCTCTTTGGAGAGAAGACACAGAAGAACAGAACATTCCACCTGACCCTGCACTTATTTATTTACTTACTACTCCACTCTTCTCCTACAAATGGGACTCACAGTGACTCATAACAGAGTTAAACATGTACAGGTGAAAAGAGATTAAAAACAAATAGCAAACAGAAAGTTATAATAGCTGCCTTGAGTCCTAGTTATGGAAAGAAGGAAGTTTATAAAGATGATGATCATGATATTTATAATACATTATTAGCCAATCATAGCATTAAACCACTAAAAATCTTGTTAAAATACTTTAAGAAAAAAATAAGCAAAAGGTAGAGCACCTGCTAAAGACTCTTTCTCCTCAGTCAATCAATTGCCTGGAGCCTACCTGAATATAAAGGTGTTTGGCTACTGGTAGAAGGAAAGCAATAGGTGTAGTTTAACTTTCCTTCCAAAGGCCCCCTCCTAGGTGTGTGTGAAAAATACAGAAGTCCCAACCTGAGGCAGGAAGTTCTGCCCTTATAAGTAGAGGCAGAGACTTCCATTCCAAGCGAGTGTTGACAGTTGAAACAACAGCAATGGTGCCCTCTCAGAGAAGTATACTGCAGTGCAAGGAAAGACTCCGCAGTAGAAAAGTCTTCCTACAGAACAAAGAATCATGAGGGAATTTTGGTCAAAGTGCCTGTAGTTGAGGCCTGAGTGGTATTCTAGGAACACAGGCTTATGAGCCTGAGTGAGTTCAAAATTGTAGCCAGATGTTCCTAGAATTCCCCCTCCGTCATCAGCTACCACTGATTTGCCACTGAGTGCCTCCTTTTTAAATGACTTTGGGTATTTCCATGCTACACAGTTATAGCATCCTGATACAGTATTTTAATTGCCATATCAATAGTATACAGGATCCTAGGAGTTATAGTTTGGTGAGGTACTAGAGGAACCTTCTGGCTAAGAATTCTAGGGAGCCATCCCTGAAATGCAGTTCTCAGGATTCTAGGGGACAGAACCATGGTAGGTAAAGTGGAAGCAGAGTACTCTAATTGTGTTATGTGAAAGGGACCCTTAAAATGGCATGTGCTGCCGTAACTGAAGATTGCACAAACATATGTCACGAGTAGAATGCTGACCCTATTGTGTTTGACCTTGGACTGCTTTATATATCTGATTTTGGATTTCCCTTACTCAGAAAATCTACTTTCTGGATTAAATCCTGGACTGCCTGGAGACTGCCTTTGGGACCCACTCTGCCCAAAACAGGCCACCTAGCTACCTGTGGTACAGTGTAGATACCCCTCACCTGCTGTTTTTAAGAACTTGTCCATAATTATGCATATCAGAAGGATAAAGCATACTTCATCGCTTGTTCTACACCCCATGTGCCTAGGAATACATTCTGTTAGCATTTCTATAGATTCTTTAACTTTGACATATATGAATACAGGTTTCCTACTGAGTTAAAAGGTACTAATTTCCTAGTAAACATAATTAGAGTAGAATACTATTATTTGGTATCAACTTAAAAAAATGTTCCAGTATTACTTTGGATCAGGCATTAGCTAAGCAGTGTTTTTAAAAAGATATGGAAGGATGTTTACAATTATGGGTTAAATAAAGGAGATGTGGGTCATGTGAGCTGGTCGCAGAGAAGCACAGTTGGTCTGGAATTAAATATGTTAGATACCATGGGAACTCAAAAAGTGAGACAGACCCATAGAAGTCTGAAGACAGATTTAAGTCAGCAGGAGTTGTTTCCAAGTATTCATGATCTGGTGATAAATCTTTCAGGGCTCATCAAGAGAAAGACAACTGCTCCTGAACTTTGCTCCTTTGTAGATGGTGACACAAGGAACAGGTAAAAATAGGCTAGGTGGCT